>QRDG01000337.1:462890-578591 GCA_012064385.1 Puccinellia tenuiflora
ATTTTTTACCAAACTACTTATTTGCAGCTCCGTTCAATATCCCTTTCGTTGGATGGCTTACTAGACTATACAACCAATGACATAGAGGAGTCTGTATTTGAGGTATTATTCTATCTTTGTCGTGACCAATGAATATGTTTGCATGTTATGTAACTACTATTTTATGATTTATTGCGATTTGAGGACTAAGATTTATTGTTTCCTGGTGATTCTCATGTTGCTTGACACTGATATATGCTCCTATTTCTTTTTTCAGCTTTCTTTGTTTGCTGAGTCATTCAGTGAAATGCTTCAATTCAGAATGGGCTGCATTATCCTGTCTTTTCTGGAGGTAAATTTCTTTAGCTCTTCTGACACTTTGCTAGCTTTACACAACTGTGACCACTAATTTCTATCGTAATATATTTACACAATTCTACAAATTATATACTATAAAAGCACCTTTTGGAAAAGAAGCTTCTAGGGAATGGGACGGAGTACTAAGTTATGTTAAACATATTTCCTGGTAATTGTCCAAACCGTGGCATTAAGGTTGTAACTTGTGAGGATGGTGTCTGCTTAGCAGTCGAAATATCATGTTTGTATTCCCTGCTCTAAACAATCCAGTTTCACATGTTTTTTTTTGTTGTGAGCATCAGGAGCATTATCATGTTCTGTCCTGTCTGTAACAAAAGAGATTGCAGTTATCATGTTTAGGAGGTTTTTATGCATTGGTATCTACCTGCATGGGGTTTAATGTCTGTTTGTTTTACAGAAACTGCACAAGCATTATGTTACAAAGAAGAACCAACGTAAGCGCCCAAGGGAGGAAGATCTAAAGAAGGAAGACGAATCATCAGAAAAGCGATCAAAGACAGCCGATGATACTCGTAATGAAAGCATCCCTAATAATAACATCGCAGTAAAAATTGATGAAACAACCGAAGGTGGTGAGAAAAAGATGATCTTAGATCAGACACCAGCTGCTCCTGTTGAACCTGAAACGGACGAGAAAATGGAGGATGAAGAACCGGATTATGAAGAAGATCCCGAGGAAGTAGAAATATATGAAGAAGATGATGAGGACATGGATGGTGCTACCGCTGAGCAACAGGTAAACATTTATTGCACACATTTTTGGTACACTGGGTATTGACGATTGTGAACTGACAGTTTGATGTGCCATTCTTTTTTATCTTGCATTTCTTTTGGAATCCACTTTTTGCATAACGGCAGAGATGTTTGTTACTTTTTCATCTGTAGCAGTACTTTAAGTGGATACTTTCCATTAGCATTGAATGGTAGCAAGTCTCGAGGTTACTATACTTGTTACATTTTTTTTTATTGTTTTGAACTAGAGCTTACAAATAGTGGCTTTTACAGCTGATATGCTTCAATGGTCATTGAATGGTAATTCAAGATTCCTGTAAAGAGAACAGATTTGTAGTTTATTTTAATCTTGAAAGCACACCTATAGCATCCTGCTGCCACAGAGAATATGTATTAACCAGTTCACAATGCAGGATGGGAGTAATTTGAACAGTACCGAGTCCAATCCAGAAGAAGTTAAAGGAAACAAGAAAGGAGGGAAGGAGATCGAACTAGAAAAGCCTGTTTCAGGGGACGAAAATCCTACTATGGCAGAGAAAGAAGGTTCAGTAGAAGTCGGGGAAAAGGTAGTCAGCAAGGAGGGGAAGACAGCTGTATCACAGAAAGGAGATTCGACAAAACATGAGGTGGTTAATAAAGACCTGTTACAGGTAATTTTTCTGTTGTATGTAAGAAATTAAAGAGTTGGCATAATAAAAGTTAAAATGTTGCTAATGTATGCGGTTTCCCACCTATCTTGTAGGCTTTCCGGTACTTTGACCAAAACAGAGTGGGTTATATCAAGGTAACATACTAATGATGCCTTTTTTTTGGGAAACCGTGATGGTTTTTTCTTTAAGTAGTTCCTGTATTATTACTCCTTCTTTCTTGCAACAATTGTAGTAATGTTGCATTGTCTATTTAACAACTGCAGGCTGAAGATCTAAAGTGCATTGTTCACAATTTGGGCAAGTTTTGTTCTAATAGAGACGTGAAGGTCAGATATTTGAATCCCTTATTTACCTTCCCTAGACATGAATTGTTGAAATTCTCTTGTTTTTTTTGTATCTTTTCCCACTCTGAATGTTTCAATTGTGTGGATGAAGAACGTAATGAAGTGATAGATAAGAAATTCTCTATTAGTTCATGTAGTTGTAAATATATTTTTTTGAATCTTTTCCCACTCTGAATGTTTCAATCATGTGTGGATGAAGAACGTAATAAATCATATATAAGCAATCTCTATTAATTCACGTAGCTGTAAAGCATTTCGACAACTCTTGTTTGATATCAACAATGCTATTAGATTCTTATGCATTTTCTCTCTCTGCAGGAGTTGGTGCAGGCTGCGCTTGCTGAGAGCAATTCTGCAAGTGATAATCATGTCATCTATACAAAGCTTGTGAAGATGGTTGATCTATGATGTATTCGTTTGTAGTTGCGGGAAGTCGCTTGACCATTGTAATTTGTAAGTGAAGTTGCAACTTAGTCATCTAAGATCTACTTTAAGACTTGAAGATGATGAATGAAGTTGAGGTGGCGAGGTTTATTTTCCAAAGGAGTTCTCTTTTATGTATCTTTCCGCCTGTACCGCACACCTTTACTTTTGTGTTTGGACTTGGTACCAATCTGTTTTCTGGGATGGTCAGAACGTTAGCGTGGAATGAGAAAGCAATTGAGCTGAACTTGTTTGCCCCGAGAGAAATTTCTCAATTTATATAATTGCCTCTCGAGATATTAATTTTTGCACATTCGCTTAAACTGGTGCTAGTTTTGTGCTCCTGGCTGCCTTTGTCTACATTAACCGTGTGGGATCCCCAACTCTTACGATGGGTCTACATCGACAAGTCTACTGCATATATATACCCATTAATGTACTAGCATAATTTGATGGTACGTGAAGAAGTCCCAAACAAATGACAACTATGATGAGTTCTATCATCAGTCATAGCAAAAAGAAAAGAAGAGTTCTATGAGCCACACGGCACCGAGAAACGCGAGAATGTTGCGAGGAGGCGAGGTGCTGTAGCCACCGCCGCTGTTGTCACCGTAGATGTCCGGGTACTCGCCAAACGGTGGCTCCAAAGCGTTGAAGTCCCCTGCACGCACCCACGATTAATTCTTACGGTAAGCACAAACGAACAGAACAAATTCAATTTTGACTGAATGGAGGCACTACCTCTTTTGATGGTGTGGCTGCACCCCCTCCTGAGCGCGTAGCGCACGTTCTCGACGGAGGCGCCGTTGTAGAACCTGAAGCCGTCCAGCGCGCTGGCCACGCAGTTGAGCACGTCCTCCGTCTCCACCACGCACGCCCCGCCGCAGTAGTAGTCCACCGCCCCCAGCGGCACGCCGATCATCCCCGACGGGCTCAGCCGGTACGCCTCCTCGCAGCACCCGTACACCTGCCCGAGCACAGAGATCGATTCACGACGATTCAATCAAGAAATCAAAAGACGCAGCGCTGCCGGCCGGCGTACCTGGCCGTCCTCGAAGCACTGCAGCGACCTCGCCGGCGTGTCGGGCAACGGCAGCGGCTCTATCGGCGCTGTCACGCAGAGAGTTTCACGTCAGTTTATATACAGTGGAAACGTTAGCATTGCCGCCACGCCGCACCGCACCGTGTGCATACCTGCGTTGAAGGAGGACGCGCAGAGGGAGAGGACGGCCGCGAAACACCACCAGCGGCGAGCGGGGAGGCCCATCGGCGGAGATGCAGCTCCGAGCTAACCCCGGCGGGTCCATGGTGAATTGCTTTATAATGGGGACGACATGATCGTCGAGAGGTAATAAGAACAAAAAGTATTGTTGCGAATTCAGACCAACCTGCACCTGCCTTCCTCCTTTTTCACCGGCTTCTGGATGACAGCAACTGCTTCAAGAAAATTGCGTCTGGATGAAAGTACAAACAGAGCAGCTGGTTGTGCTACCGCCCGCGTTCGACAGCAAACGTGCAGCTGGTCTGCAGAGACCATAACGTGGACTCTAATCTGAAATCGAGTAATCTTCACAAAGCGGTTTCATTTTGTGAAGAGGCAAAGCCAGGAACACAGCGTTACTCAAAATGAACCAACACAGCAAAAAGAAGTACTGGAGATGCGGGGTATCGATCCCCGTGCCTCTCGCATGCTAAGCGAGCGCTCTACCATCTGAGCTACATCCCCGATTTGTTTATTAAAAATTTTGAATGCACATGTATAAACCAGGGTGTAGTTCGAAGAATCGTTTGCCAAACCTGAGCCCAGTATCGACAATGACAAAACACACGCCAGACAATTCACTAGGTCAGTAACCGGAAGCGGCCACCTTCACATGCCACGGTCGCTCACGAACATTCGTATAGAGCTAGTTCGAGCTAAGAAACCTCTTTTATTTCCAATAGAATTTTTTTTTGACATGTAGATATGGTTTATGTCAAGAGCAAATTTTTTTTTGTACAGAACACATAACAATGACCGAAGTAAGTCTATGATGTGGTTTTGGAAGATGATCAGTTTTCTTGGGTTGGCAACGTTTTTTTTTTTTTTTGAAACGCATGACCATTTTTATGAACCATGGAGCACAATGAAACATTGTTACTACATGCGGAGCATCTTGTGATGCATTGGATTTTTTTTTTTTTTTTTTGATATACAAGGACATTTCTTCACGAACATTGAAGCATAGGTCAACTAAAATTTCACGAGGAATATGGTTGTGAACTATTAGAACAACTATCGTGATCGACACGAATATTTGTAAAAAAAATATACATATACTGATCTTTTATCTTGACGTGTGCTCCATTCGGACATAAATGTTTTGTGGGCTGTAATTAAGAAAGCAAACAAGTGCACTCTCATATGTTTCATTTGGCCCAAGTTGATACCAACGGGCGCAAACTGCGGGGTTTCGGCCCGGACAAAGCACCCAAAGGGGTACCGGGGCCTGGGCCGCTCGCCCCTTGGGCTTTTTTTGCACTCGAGAGAATGAATGATGCATAGCAAGACCAATATGGGCACGACACGTTCATGCCAGGCTCGGGGCACGCGTACGCCCGTTCCTGCCCATGCTGCTGCGCCGTGATGCCATGCCATGATTGCGATCGGGTCATTGCTTTCAACACCTTCCGCTTCCATTCCGTCAGGGGATAGGATAGCCAGCCATCATGAATCCATAGAGCCTATTTAATTTAAACTGTGGAAAAAGGCTCGGAGGAGACCAGAGCACCACAGCACGTAGTAACGCATCCAGGAGCAGCAGGCAGGCAAAATGACTTGGATCGGAAGTCACAGAAAGGGAGCCTTCTTCTTCCATCGCACCAGCAAAGCAAAGCGATCGTAATTCTTTTTCCCATGCGCCAACTGGGCAATTAGGCCCGAGGCTTTCCACCTCCTCATCTGCCGCCGCAGGCAGCACTGAAAAGAAAAAAAGCGTGCCTCCGTTTTGGATTCCCCTTGACGCTGTCGTCCTGAGAAAGGCATGCATGACGATCCATGTGAAGGACGGACCGGACCCGATCCTTCCTTGCCTTGCCTTCCCTCGCGCACAAAACACACGAAAAGGCGAGGGCCCTAAGCCCAGATCGGAGAGGCAGATCATGCTAGCTCCGCCTGCACGGAAAGGGGCGTGTCATCGTCTTCTCGCGGCTTCTTTGCAGCGGCCTGGAATGGAATGGGATCAGCACACTGCTTCATGGTGGTGGCCCGTCCCTGTCCCTTGCTCTTCTTTGCCTGCTCCCCAAATGGCTGCACACTCACAGAAATGGATAGACACCGGTGGATGCGATAACTCGCAGCACAGAATTACTGCGCCAGCGCTAACCCAACTTGTGGGGGCGCTCCCTCTCTTTGTTTTTCTCTATACTACTAGAGAGCGTGGAGAAATGCTTAAGGACGGACCTGGTGTTTTGCTTCATAGGTCTAGATCATGTACTCGTTATAAAAAATGCATTTTAAATATAATTTAAAATATCAGAACAAAAAATTTAGATGTATGTTTGGACATTCTATGTTCGTACATAAAGTTTTGTTAAAAAAAAAAAATTTGTGTGTGGCTTGTGAAAAATTGACAAAAAAAAAAAATCTCGTGAAAAGTCATTTTGGAGTGTCATTTTTACATACGCTAAAAAATCTTTTTTTGTGAAACTTTGTGTGATAACATATAATGTCCGGATATACAACTGCTTTTTTTCCGATTTTTTTTTTTTTTTTTTGCATTTTGAAAAGCAGTTTTTAGATAGTGGGTGCATCTATACCTATGAGTCAAATCAGATTTTCCCTTAAGAATGCCATAATATGCTTATCATGACAAAGATATTTATCTTTTCTATGCGGCGTTCACGATCACGGAGAGGGAGGGCGAAATACAAATTTTTCGCATGTCCCTTGATCGGATGGGAAGAAACCCAAAAACACTACCCCAAACATTTTTCTCCTCTCGAATCGAGAGAACAATTGTACTAGTCAAGATTTCCTCGACAACGACTGTATTAGTGGCATTTTTAAAATGGACGATGGGCTGGACCTTCATCATATTCAGGAGTTTTTCTCCCTTTGGTCTCTCCTCTAGGGGTCATTCTCGTCCTCGGTAACGCTGAATGTCACTCTGTGGAAGTTTAGCGCAATGGTTGTTAATCAACTTCTTCCACTTACATGATGCAATTTTTCGGCTTGGTTTTCTCGGATCGACCCAAGTTATCTTGCCAAATTTGGGCGCCGCCAAAGTCAAGTTTTTCTCTTGGCTCATTCTCCAGGACATGTTTCCACCCTCGAGAACGGGAACATCACCTCGTCCGATTCCATCGCGGTATGATTTAAGGTTTACCCAAAATTTGAGTTTATTTCGGAAATTTGCAATTGGATTTGATTTGAGTTGCACATTGTTATCATTTAGGATTCATCAACATGTAATTGCAATGTCCAGGGTGTGATATCCAAGTTGAATAGTTGCCTCCGAGGCAAGTTGCTTATTTAGGAAGATTTGAACTTCACAATCGATGAAAAAAAAAAGATCAAAGATAAGCTAGAGCTAGCTCAAGAAACAAACCGGAAGATGGAGGAGGCAATGAAGAAGATTGAAAAAAACAAGAAGAGAATAAAAGAAGACAAGAAGTGGATAAAAGAAGAAAAGAAGACGATAGAAAAATAGAAGATGAAAATGGAATTGTGTCGTGTCGGTATCATCTATCGATGGTTACAAGATTAAGACGGATGGAACTTGGTAGAAGATAAAGAAATTAAGATATATGCTATCGAGAAGGAGATGCGTCTCCACGCTGCATTAGGAGCGATAGTTATCGTAGTCGTGATTATAATCAGCATGTATGATTTATCTATAATATGCACAAGGTAGTATGCTTGATGTATGCACAAAATAAAGATGCATGTAGTTGCATGGATTTAAGGATTGAACATAGGGTTTGTGATCGGAAGGGTCAATATTTGAGAGTTATATGAGCCATGTTTGCAGACACGTCCGGACGTGTCCACGGACATATAGGGGTCAAGTTTATCCAGTCCGGTTGGAGATGCTCTCATAGTGCAAAAATAAATAGTGATTCCTAATTCTAACGTATTTTTCTTTGAATGGAACTCACGGTGTGGCTGATCTTAGTCGCTTGTCCATAGAACAACAAATGGAGCCCGAGCTTTAAGGATCCATTTATTTGAATAATTCAAAAATCATATTTTGAAGTTTCAAAAAAATTGTAATAATTTTAGATGTAGACAATGTTGTGCTCTATAAACTGTAAAATCTCAAGTACAAATAACTTATATTTTAGGCTGCACAAAATGGTAAATATGACATTTGAAAGCAGAGAACAGTGTAAAATTTCAACTGTCCCAAATTTATCAGATAATTGTCATTTTTGTGTACCCCTGTCTCAAATAGAAATACTATTTTGAGTTGAGGTTTTACACGTTGGTCGAATGCATCATTATCAACATTCAGAATCTTTTTAGTTTTTTGAATACTTCAAAATATGAAATATTTGATTTTTTAAAATAAAAGACCCCCTCGAGCCCAGCCTCCGTTGGTGGTTTCCGACACAACGTGTGCGACCAGAAAAGAAAGCGAATGCCCATCTTTTCTTCTGACAAAAGGAATACCCATCTCTCCACGAGGGCATCACCAAACAATTGCTGGCACAGTTCAAAAAATATACGTATATGCTGGCAAAATACAAGCTACAAATCCTTTGCGCCCGTAGGTGAGAAGTCAAGGGCCCCATGTGCGGCTCAGTGCAGTCCAGTGGCACGTGCCGTCCAGCTCCTTGAGACGGCCACTGTCTCCAGCCCGCCCGTCCCATGGAATCCTAGGCTTAATTAGCCTAACCAACGGACCTGCCCAAAATTTAAGCTCTGGAGCCAAAGCCTGCGAAAAGTGGCCGGGATTGGAATCCATCGCCAGCAGGGAAGATGCTTTGGGCGATTAAGCAACTCATTATTGGGCTCTCGATCTCCAGAATTCCATGTGCCAGCATACGTACGGTATGTGATCTTAATTATGAGCGTTAGTTATGTGTTGGTTGCTAGTAATAAGAACGTGGTCATGAATCATGATCTGTTCTTCGACTGTACGACGGCTGTCTTAATAGATTTCAAGATCGTGTTCCTGCTTGAATCGTGATCATCGCTTCCTAACTACTACTCCTGTCATCCTGTGCGAACTTTGCGGCTCCATGATCTCTTACTAATCATCCTTTCAGATCGGTTGGACGGAGTAGGTTGTATATGTTCTCAGTTTTTTGTTATTTCAAATGGCTGGCTGGAGCAGTAATTTTGCAGGAATTCCACTCAAAGTTCACAAGGTTATTAATTGTTTTTTCTTATTCAAAGTGTTTGTGGAGTCATATGCTATGTGTGACTGATTATGCATTGTCCTGAGATATATGGCACCCACATGAGCTCCATCATGGCCAAACACAACCAACGCTCCTTCATCACATGATAAGGACCCAGGTCCCAGAACCATGCATGCATACATGATACATGTTCTTCTGCATCCAATCTGTGATCGCTCCAGCTGGAAATTTGTATAAATTCCTTTCGTTCTCATGATCTCCATCAATGCGTGCGCCATAGATTCCCGCCGAACTTTGTTGTCCCAAAATAGCAAGGTGCCACAGAAACAAGAGCTCCTTTATGCTTATATATATATATATATGTATGTATATATATTAAGCTTTATTCCACTAAAAGGATAGGGCTTTACTTCTTTCTTCGTCCGCACTCAATTCCGCACTGCCCTTTTCATTTCACATGTTGCGGCCTCACATGGGCTCTCTCTTTTTAGCACATATGGATGTATTATACTTATACCCGCTCTTACCACTTTCATGTTGCAGAAGGATAGGGTGATCCATTCCTTGATTTATACGGTGCTCTTTATGTGGCGGTTATAGTTGTAGAGCCGTTATTTCCAGAGCAGCCACACTGTAATATATTTCCTCTGTTCCTAAATACAAAGACGTTTTAGCGGTTCAATTGTCAAAACGTCTTATATTAAAGAACGGGGATAGTATATACTTTTAAGACATCCTGTGAAAATTTATGATTGGTCCCCAGAAAAATCACGAGAAAATATGTTTACGAATATTCACGAGAGAATTTAAAATAAAGTGCTTTATTGTGTGTGGCCAGATGCGGAGTACATTGTTGTGTGTGGCTGTTGCTGGCACTGGGGGTGTGACCACTATCTGCCGACTGGCTTTAATACTGTTGTGGTTAGTAGTAAGTAGTATCTCGTATTGAAGAATGAAGAACACCATACGGATGATAGGGTATCCTAGGGCTGCTGCTGACAGTTCATCAAGTCTAATTAATATAAGGATTTGACTGTCTGTATTGCGGTCCATCAATAGGCATGATCTCTTTCTAATGGTCTAAATTCTTGAGAAAAAAATTGCACTATAACAAGCTATCTTTACTTAACTACACTGAGTCAGATTGGAGTACCAAATCACAAGCTTAGTGCTCTGTGCTGAAGCTGTAAAAAACATTTGAGTGGTTCTAGGCTGTGCCTGTGAGTGGCCAACAGAAACGAGCAGGGATCCGATCTATGCATACTATACTAGACAATTATGGATCACACGTATTGATGTATAGCACTAGTTATTTTACAGGTAAGGAAGTGGTTCAGATAAGATGGTATCGCCCTCCCTGATACTCTGGACCTCCTAGTACTCAAACAGTCAATCATGCAGTTTGGACATTAAATATTTTCTGTCTCACAAGTTGGAGGCCGCCGATTTGAATACATATGCACGCAAAGGCATCGATCCATCGCTGTGACGTATGCTTGTGTAAGATCGTGGAATGTAGTAGTTGCTAAATCTTGCTTGGTAGCCATTGGAAGTACACAGACAATGGATTTTGAAGATCTGAAATGGCCTAATAATAATGCTGGTGGTGCCTGAAAGATTCTGCAGTGGTTGCATATGTTTGCTGCACAAAATCCTGAACATAGCTAGGCACGCGCGCACGCGTGTTTGGTCCATGCCCTAGCTGCTCCAAGGTTAAATGCTAAGATATACTATACACATCAGTGCATCTACATGCTTACCTTGTCTGTTTTGTGCTGAGAATATTCTCTGGACATGATATGTGCATGCATTGTGAGGTGATAAATGACTCATGTTATGATTCAATGCAAAAAAAATGTGTTGTCATTGCAACATTGATTTTTTTATACTTAAAAGAAAATATTATTAATCTCAAGATAGCATTGGCATTTGCAACAACAAAATGTCGAAAACCGAGCCGTTGGTGGGCGATGGCGGCGTAACCACGTCGTCACCTTGTTGAAGGCATCGTCATGCACCTAGTGTCAACCTCAATCATGCTACTCCGGGGGAAACCCTAAGATCTTCGGATCGGGCGATGGCGGCGCTGCGGTGTCGCTTTCTCTCTTGGGAGCATCGCTTGTGGAGCAGCGCTGGATGGAAGCGGCAGGAAAGGTGGAGCGGTGTTCGATCTACCGCGTTGACGATGGTGAGTCTCGGCGGCATGGTGCTGCAGAGTCTCGGTGTCTGACGTGCCGTGATGGACTCGCGCAGGGCGGGTGTGCTGTTTGGCGTCGAGGTGGCGTCGGCAGCAGGACCGGCAATGTTTATGCGGATCTTAACCATGAAGACTGCTCAGAGGTTTGACGGCGGTGACGGCTTCTTTGGCGTGCACACAAGGTTCTCGCTAAGAGTCTGCTGTTCCGGATGTACGCTCTCGTGTCGCCAAGAGGGCGTCTCGGGGTATGCGTTTATTCCCGGTCCCTAGCTGGTGGAGTGTAGTCGTTGTCTTTCCGGGTACAGAGTGACCCCATTGACACGATCTTCCTCCATTGTCGAGTTTGTAGGTGGTGTGGTGGCTTCAGGTTTTGTGATGTATATTCTTTGTACGTTCTTTGGGTTTTGTTTATCAATAAAGCAAATAAAGGCCGTATGCATCATCCCGATGCAGAGGCCGGGCCTCCCCCTTTTCTAAAAAAAAAAATGTCGAAACCAGTCAAAACACAGAGGATGCACAAAACCTAATTATAAGAGAAAAAAAAGATAAAACAAAACGAAAGACATGACAGAAAAAGTGATTACAAAGTGACCAACGGCAAACCGCAAACGGCCACACGAAACGTCCTTTCCATAACACATATGTGCGAGAATGGTTCTCTAAAAAGCAAAGACTCCATGGAGAGGACGACATACAAGTGTCGTCGTTGTCGGATCGAGCCACTGAAGGACAAATCATGTGCTTCACCATGCTGATCAAGTACGAGCAACTTAAAGCAATGCCTTCAACAAAGGAACAATGTGAAAACATCGACATCTCCCCATACCACCAACTAAGGTCGTGCATAGGGTTTTCACTCGGCAACTTGAGACCACGTACTTGAATAGCAACACCAGATCAAAGTCATCATGAGTTGGCGTCTGCACCTGTCTGCACCTGCCAGCACGGAAAAACTATACCTCCTAGCCTCAACAAGGACGCATAAAAATGATAGTTTCATCAAGGTATCAGGACAATATGTCTAGTGCCCAATCAAAGAAGCCACTACATAAGCACTCCATCCAGACGTGATTATTGGTGCACAACTGTTAGGGGAAATAACTAGTGACATCCCACGTTCATCTCAGTGTTGAATCCACCACACGCCCCATGTTGGCCTCTCGAGCGCATCTCAATGTCGGTGTCGACAACACGCACCTCACGTTGACAGAGTCGGAGAACCCCAATCATAGTGGACAATTAGAGCCCACACATGCCACGGGACTCCGAACAGCTACACTGCCGCGTCATTGTTGAACACTTTACCGAGTAGTACGTCTCATAGTCGCCCGACATTACGTCAGTCGTCTAGGTTTTTACTCTTAGCGGCCCATGGGCAATTGATCAAAGAATGATTGTTGTGGTGGAGGATCCATTGTATCGGTCTCATCCAGCTAGGATTGTAAATAAATTTTGTGAAGTACCCTTTGCATCGTATAGATAGCGTTGACCGCAAGATCTATAATGGGACGGGAAAGTCCGTCGGATCACTAGAATTCGTTACCTTTGCTCGTTTACTTCTCGAACCTCATATATTCCCATATTTTGTATATTCCGCCATAAATGCTTCCATTCCTGCATAGCAACAATTAACAAAGGACATTTTACAAGATTTCCAACTATTTGTGATTAGTTACAGGTTTAGAGGAATAATCAGAGATATTATTTGAATGATATGGTTTTGAATGTTGACGCAAATGATTAGAAATTCTACTCATCACTATGGCCACACATATACAAGCGTAAAACCTCTTCGACAATTATTTTGGTCGCCGTCGTCTGCCACCGATAGGGCACAAACCAAAAGACCAAAGCCGTTGTTCTCTGAGACGCCCCGCCAACAGGCCGAAAGCTACGGTCAAAGATCCACCCCCCCTCGACCAAATTCGTTGTTCTACCTCAACGCTGACGTCTATTGAGGTTGATAGCCAAGTTCAACATAGAAATATGAGTAATCCTTTGGTCTTGCAATAAAAGTTAAATATTGGAGATGTTGTCGCTACTATGAATAATAATTTGTAGTTTTGCTTTTGTTATTGTCAGTTCCGTATCCTAAGTTGTTATGCTAAATTTGTTTTGTAACTTTGAATAGCCATTATGCAAACAATCGATCTTTGAAGTGTTCTTCACAGTTGACGACAATCCACATCAACTCACAACGACACACGTGTACATGTATGTCGTTGACATGCGCGCGCGCCTGCCCAAACAAAACCTTACCACCGAACCCATGCGTGGCAACTCGTAAACAACTCCGCTAGCTAGTTTCAGCTTTATACTACTTTCATGAGATGGAAAACAAAAAGTATTTTCCGAAATAACATATGAGCTTTTGCACTACTCGATGCATATGCATGCGGCATGCATGCACGTACGTACCTCAGTTGCGAACCGTTAAATCAGGCCATCAGGGCACCTTTTTTTAAGTTTTTGTTTTTGGGACCGCCTAGGTCACAGTCACCTGAGAAATCGTTAAGTCTCAGTCGATTGATTACGAATATTTATATTTATGCTCATTACATCCCTTCCCTTCACTGTTCTCCTCTTAAGATTCTTTTTTTTCCTTGCTTTCTTGTTTGTCAATTCTGGCCCATGTTTTAGTGGACTTGCTTGTAGGCAGATTATGACCGATCAGTGAGAAAAACAAAATCAGCTAAGCCAGTGTAGCGCTTTAGGTTGAAATACATGTAGCATATCATTTGAACCATCTCATTTACCTAAAAATACCTAGAAAAGCAGTACCAACTCATACACGGTCAGCGACAAAACTTAAATGTAAGAACAAGCTACCAACTCAAATAGAAACATGAAAACCAAAAAAAGCTAGTTGCATGTTTCTTAGAAAAAGTGCAACTTGTATAAAAATCGGTTTGAGTTGCACATTTGTTTAGAATTTGATACTTGCATATTTACTTATTGGCCTATTACTGTATAATTAGAAGGAAAAAATAGTTGCACGCTGTCAAAATGTAAAAACAATAAGAAGAAAAAAATGCAACTCAAGCAGCTAAAAATAAATTATCTAGTTGCACAAATCTGAGAGAAATGTGCGACTGGTCGATTAGTTGCTCGAATTTGAAAGAAATATAAAACTAAGCTAATTAGTTGCATAAATCTGAGAGAGGGCAACGTGTCGATTAGTTGCACACATATGAAACAAATGAGCAACGAAAAACAAACAAGTTGTACAAATCTGAGAGAAATGTGTAACTGATCGATTAGTTGCTCAAATTTGATTTTTTTTACTAAGCTAACCAATTACACAAATCTGAGAGAATTGTGCAACTGGTCGATTAGTTGCACACATATGAAAGAAATGAGCAACGGAAAACAAACAAGTTGCAGAAATTTGAGAGAAATGTGTAACTGGTTGATTAGTTGCTCAAATTTTAAAAGAAATTTTTGAGTAAGCTAACCAATTACATAAATCTGAGAGAATTGTGCAATAGGTCGATTAGTTGCACACATATGAAAGAAATGAGCAACGGAAAACAAACAAGTTGCACAAATCTGACAGAAATATGTAACTGGTCGATTAGTTGCTCACATTTGAAAGAAATTTTTGACTAATCTAACCAATTAGACAAATCTGAGAGAATTGTGCAACAGGTCGATTAGTTGCACAAATCAGAAATGAGCATCTAACTAGTAGTTGCACAAATCTGAGAGAAATGTGCAACTGGTCGATTAGTTACTCAAATTTGAAAGAAATATGCAATTAAGCTAACCAGTTGCACAAATCTGAGAGAAATGTGCAACTGGTCGATTAGTTGCACAAATCTGAAAATAAATGATCAACTAACTAGTAGTTGCGCAAATCTGAGAGAAATGTGTAACTTGTCAATTAGTTGCTCAGATTTGAAAGAAATATGCAACTAATCGAACCAGTTGCACAAATCTGAGAGAAATGTGCATATTAGTTGCATAAATCTGAAAGATATGAGCAACTAACTAACCAGTTGCGTTAATCTGAGAGAAACATTCAACTGGTCAATTAGTTAATCAAATTTGAAAGAATACGCAACTAAACTAACCGGTTACACAAATCTGAGAGAAATGTGCAACTCATATCCTAAATTGGTTGGAGTTGTATATTTCTTATAAAAGTGTAAATATCGAATATTGGTTGCTAATCGTATGTTTCTTAAGAAAATCGCAATTTATATAGAAAGCTGGTTACTGGATGAACATTTCTTGTGAACCTTGATAAAAATACAACTCGCATCGAAAAGTGATTGCTACTTGCACCTTTTTAGAGAAAAGTGTGAATTGTATCACATAAGATTGGAATTACTCATTTCATATGAAAAGTGCAAGACGTATCAAATTGGTTGCTAGTTGCACATTTTAGAATGCAGCTCATACTGAAAATCTGTTGATATTAGAATAGAAACCACATCTAGTTGACCTAGAAAAAAAAGGAAAATCCATATAGAATCCTAGTTGCATTTTTCTCTACGTGGTAGTCGCGTATTTCTAAAAAGGGCAACTATGACGTGACGAAAAGGACAACCTACCTAAACAAAAGCGAAAAAAACAATACATATAGAACAATGTCCAACTATGATGTTGTTGAAAAATGGTAAAATACACAATAAAGAAGGAAAGAAAAAAGGAAAGGAAATAAATGAAAAAGGGGAAAGAAGAAATGGCCATCCACATAAAACACACTCACATGTAAAGATATTCCAGAAAAAAAAGAAAATTCGTAAATGAAAGCGAGCCATGACATACTAAGGCCCAAGACATGGACAGTGGTCGAAACAAAGACTACGCACATCTCACTAGTTGACCCATACGAATCTTGAAATGATCGGGTGGCTAAACAAATCGACTGGGACATAAGAAAATAACAGGTACTGATACTTAGCAAATCCGTTTTTTAAAACAAACAAAGAATCAGGCCGGGTACGTAGAGTTGCTCCCGTTTCACACCGGCCAAATTAACACATTTTCTAGCTGGCTAGGGCGGTGCTAGCTGCAACGGTACGCGATCCGGCACCTCCGCCGCCCACGCCTCTACTTTGCTCGTGCTCTCCCAGCTGGCAGTACGCGTATAGTGTATATGTACGCCTCTGACATGACATGGCACTTTGGAACCAAACAAGATTTCCCAGCGCGCCATATACCTATTTTCCTTGACCCAAGTTTGAATTCCCACTCATCATATAATTCTCTCGCCTGCACACTGCGTGGTCAAACTAGTACTAGTACGGAGGACCAATATTATTTTCGTTCACGGTACAGAACGGGACAGCTAATTTCTTTCTTTATACGTACTACCATTATTATCACGCAATCATCAGCCATTCGATCTATCCGTCTCGTCATGCCAGGCGAGCCAGATCGAGCGCGTCGCGTCGCGTCACACGTTCACTAGTCTTCACGAGCCACTTGCTAGCTGTGGCCTGAACCTGACACGACCGTCCGAAATATCCGACAAAGATGACTAGTAGCATCTCGATCCCTCCCAATCGATCGGCACAGGCAACTACCCGTGATCGCGTTCCAATCAACCTAGTGACGCGGTAATGCCCAACCAAAGTAGTCTCCCAGCAGCTGATTTTTTTTTATTTTTTTTTCGGACAGGTCAGCTGCATTTGAAACGCTGAGCAAGTTGGGAATAATGCGCTAACGTGATCCGATCGGGTCACGTAACCACTGACGGAAGGGTAGTGTTTTATTATACCCCGGAAAGGTGGCAAGTGCGTGCATGCAACAATGCACTCCACCGGCTGCGTCCTACCCTGTGTCTGTTTTTAGAGATAATTCAGCACTTTATTAATCAAATCACTACAAAGACTGAGCATCGCGGATACACCCTTAATGTCTGCTTTACGAGATAAGAGGTGTGCTGAGTTATTATGCAAACATACTGATTTGTTTCCGACAAAATGCGCTTTGGTACTCCCGTGTTTGCATAACTACGAACCCAGCCACAACCGTATGACAAGATGCCATGTCGTAGCGGTCAGCAGAATCTGTTTGACCTCCGTTGTATTGATTTGATGTACTATCCAACTCAATCAAAATTCTGAATTGATGGAAAGCGACTAGATAATATATTTATATTTCAACACTCCCCTCACATCTAGACCATTTTAATCCTTAGCATGGGATCAGCGTAGGCAACAAAATTTGTTTTTTCATTATTTTTCAATGCTTCTCCTCATGCCTAGACTATTTTAGTACTTAGTGTGGGTTATACGTAGGCCGCATAAACTTTTTTAATACTGCATGAGCAGGGTTTTAAACTTGAGACCTCTTGAGTGTAATACCATATTGAATTGTTGCGCCTGCCAACTGAATCAAAAGTCCGAACCGATGAAAAAGAGCTACACAATATATTTATATTTGAACCAAGAATTTGGATACGGGTTTGAAAAAAATGTCGGAGGGGTCCGGATTTTCGGTAACTGTTATATGTCGATTACACGGATGAGATTCTCAGACAAAATTTGAAATTCAAAGTTGAAAACGTCAAAAAATCAAAAACCGATTTTAGAATGAAGAAGCTAGTTCATATTCAAACGGTTCAGGATTTTTCGTCCGGTAAAGCTTGGCCATGATGGAATACCATTTATTTCGACCGGTAACCGAATCCCTGATTCCAACACGTTGATCTACCAAGTAAGTAAAAAAGGAAATACGATCCTTTGCATTCACATGGGCTCTTGCGTCTTAGCTGGAGTGAATAGGAGTACTTCTGTTCCTACTTCCTAACCTGTCGACGCAACTACGCGTCCTAAAGCAAAACCACAGAGGTCACGAAACCATGGTTATTCCTAACTAGCGGTTCTGCCTAGGACGTTGTGCGTCCCCTCGATCGAACGTGTCCGTTTAGTTTAATCGCCTCCGCACAAGTACGTGATCCCATCCGTGGTACTTAATTGGTTAACCATCCAAGTCGGCACAGACCGTGACCAGTAAAAAGGCACTAGACATACTAGTAAAACCGCGCGCTGACACTGCCAGAGAGAGAGAGAGAGAGACCTACGTGACGTCACGCGGCCGCAGGGCAATGTGCGTTCGTCCAATCGGCTCGCCACCCACATGCCTTTCTGATCAGGGCGGTTTGGATTTTAGGACGGGGAAACGAAGCTTAAACCCTGTACTCGGAGTTTGGAATAATTAACCAGTCAGTCCATCCCGTCACTAATCATCATTCAGACACTCCCGAGCCCGTGGATGAGAATTGAGATCACGTGGATGCCACATGGTAGTATTATGGATGTTCACAACCGTCTGTCCTATCGCCTCCCCTCCCCTGCTCTGCTTTGCTCCTCTCGTTCAGCTCCAAGTTGCTTAAGATTTTGGTAAACAAATGGCACCGCCAGTCCGTGCGTCACCCCACCTCACCTCATCGACCAAACCAGCTTCCACCGAGACCGAATCCGATGGGCCGTGATGCGAGATGACGCGCACTCTGTCGCTTAAACTAACCCTGTCTGCCTGTCTGTCTGTCTGGCGTCGTCACTAACCTGTGATGACCAACCAACGGCGCAGATCATGGTCCAGTTACGAACGGTGCCGATCAGATCAGAGCATCACGAGCCGTCGACGAACTAAAAAGAAAGAATGAAAGAAAGGCTTGCTGGCTGCTGCTGCAAGAGACGGATATTTTCACGGGCAGGGTGCACGCACCGATGCATCATCACCCTTCGCTTTCAGTGACCACACGGGGAGGAGAGGGGAAAAGCTCTGCACTGGCTGCAAAGAAAGAGGTGGGGGTCTGTGCTGTGCGGCCGGCGATCAGGTACAGTTTTACTTGCAAAAGCGGGCAGGAGAGAGTGACGGGATGACGACGATCTACGCGCTAGATCGCATCGATCAGAGACGAGAGCGCAGGCATGGCAATGGCGATGGCAGCAGCTAAGCTGGACCGCCGGCCCTGCAGCGGGGCCAGTGCGCGCATCGGGCACACCACCACCACCAGTCACTGTGCATCAATTACAGGCAGCTTTAAGATACTACACTGAACCAACGCATTGGTTGGCCGGATGCGACGCAAAGATGCCTACTACGGAGTACGAGCTATGTATGTATGTATAGAGGTGGGTGCGAGAAAAAACACCGAAAATTCAAATCATATACTCCATACACTTTCCGTGTCAAGTACCGGTCCAGTCCATGGGGTTGAGTGCAGACGGCAAAAGCCGGAATCATGAGGTGAGCAAAAGAGAGTCCAAATGAAAGGCTGTTTATACTGTTGCATGATACTTGAGGGGGAGCCAAGTAGAGCAGCGACAGCAGGGGGCTAAAACAACAGGGGAAGAGAACTAATTGCACTGTGACAACACGCATTCAAGAACGAAGATGCGACCGAAATTCCCCTCCACCTTCCCCACAGCACACCACACAAGTTTCCTCCTCGAGATTTTTCTTCCGAACCCCCCTAAATTTCACAAACTGTACAAATAGCGAGTTCTTGCCCAATAATTCAAACGCCTCCGCCTTTTCCCGCCAGCTTTCCTTCCTTCCTGGATCTTCTCTTGTGCTCGGTGTTCCCCATCCGTCCGTCCCGCTGGCCGGCCCTCCGGCTCGCATCACATCGCGATGCTGTCTGTAGCACGGCCCATCCATCCATCAGCAGCTCATCGCCTGGCATTTCACCGGGAGCGGGAGGGATCGGTCGAACCCGCCGCGGGACAGCAGGGTACCCACCACCGCCAGATCGCGGCAAAACACCCCTTGGTACACAGGCGCTGCGCTCGACGTAGTTGGAGCCGCCGGCGAGGATACGGCGGTCTTAGACACTGCTGGAACAGTCGCCTTTGTTTTCGCAGTCCGCACGGTGCAGCAGCTGCTTGTGATCGGCGTCTCTCTGGGAGGATTCTCCGGAAGCGACGCTGACGCCGCCGGTTGTTGCTTGGACAGCGCCGACGCGGCGGCGGCCTCCCTCGCCCTCTGCCTGGCCGCGGCCTCCTCGTCGACCACGGCCGACAAAATGAACGAGTACCCCTTCTGCAGCATCCTGTACAGGAGCAGGGCGGACATGCGGGCCTGGTCGCGCACCGCCTCCAGGTCCCGGTGCTCGTCCACCAGCTCCAGCCGCTCGCCGAACACCACGGCGCGGTCAGGCTTGAGCTTCAGCGACTGGAGCAGGTGCGCGCGCTCCAGCTCCGACCGCGTGCACCCGCGCCGAACGCCCAGCAGCGCGTGGTAGTCGATGTTGCACGCCTCGCCGACGGCGACGCGGCCGCGGAGCCCCTGGATGCGGGCGATCAGCTTCCGGTGCGCGCCCGCGATCTCGCGGTACCGCACGCCGCCCTGCGGCCGCCATCTCGGCCCCGGCAGCTTGCCGTCACGGAGCGCGGCGTCGTAGAGAAGTTTGAGGTGGTCGAGGTCGCGGAGGGAATCGCTGAGCGCCCCCACGGACTGGAGGAGGTCGGCTCGGGCGCGGAGCGCCGGGATGTACGCGGGGTCCAGAGCCAGCGCACGGTTACAGTCTGCGATGGCGTCCGCTGGGCGGCCGCCTGCCTGGAACGAAGCGGCGCGGCCGACGAGGCACGCGGCGGCGAACGTGTGAGGGAGCACGCCGCGGCGCGCCTCGAGGATTTTGGTGAAGTGGCGGACGGCCTCCGCTGGGAGGCCCGCGTCGAGCGCCGCCATCGCGGCCGTGCGGCGGCGTAGCAGGAGCTTGACGTGGGCGAGGAGCTGGGACACGGCCTCCGACTCCACGGCCGGTATGATGAACGCCGAGCCAGATTTGGAGGCCTTGCCCGACGGCACCGAGATGACGGCCGCGGCGTCCGCCGACGACGAAAAGCTGTCCTCCGACCAGCAGACGCTCTCGCGGCGGAAAGCCGCGGAAGCGAGGCGGCGGCCGGTCTGGAGAAGCACCATGGCGTCCTCGATGAGGCCCAGGTGGAAGCAGGCCTGGCCAAGGACAAGGTACCTCCACTGCGTGTCCGTGCTGGGGTTCTTGGAGAGGCCGGCGAGGACGCGGCGCTTGAGCTCGGAGACGTCGAAGCAACGGAAGGAGCGAGCGGTTCCCGTGTCGGCCTCGGCCGCGTCGGATCGATGGCGGTCGGGCGAGAGGAGCTTGGCACGGGAGATGGTGCCGAGGTCGCCGGAGCTCGAGGACGAGAGGGACGAGGAGGACGAGGAGGTGTCCTCGCCGGAGCAGGACTTGCCGCAGCTGGGGATGTAGTCGCGGAGCATCTCCGCGACCTCGCGGTAACGACGCAGCGCGAGGAGCGCGCGGGCCCGCAGCTCCAGCGCGGCCTCCATCCTCGGGGACAGGTCCAGCGCGGCGTCGACCAGGCCGAGCGCCGCCACAGCGTCCCCGCCTCCGGACTCCGGCGCGGCAGCCAGAATCGCCCTCGCCTCCCGAAGGTACCTGTCGATCACCTGCACGCACCGAAAGGCCCACAGAGACATGAGATTTTCGGGCCCGAATGTTGGATTCTTGCACAAACAGAGAAATGTTGACTAATTTAACAAGGCGAAGTTAAACTATTGTATGATAGGACAAAAACAAGAACGGAAACCGACGAGCGGACAGAATGCGCTCGGATCAAGCGGGTTCGATCTTTTGGGAGTAAACGAGAAAACAAAAGGGCGCCCTAGGCTCGAAAGGGGCGAATGGTTCATCACTCAAAGAAATTGTCTTTTCGATCTCGGACGGCCCAAGCAAACAACTTGTGCGGTAGCCAAAGAAGGAACAGTGGTTGAACAGAGGAGCCATTGGTACGGAACAGAGGGATAGAGGGAGAGCAGAAGGCAAGGAGGAGAGCAGAAGGCAAGGAGGAGAGTGGTAGTGACCTTCCTGTTGCTGTGGAGCCACTTCCTCTTCTTCTCCGGAGCAGAAGAAGGCGATGACACCGCCATTGCGCTCCACGCATGAATCGGCGCAAACCCAACCGGAGCTCGGATCGATCCCCAAGGGGAGAGAGCGGAAGGTGAGAGGCAGGGGAAGGGGAGAGGGAGAGGGAGGAATGGGTGGGTACTGGGTAGGCAAGGGGGAGAGAGGAGGCTATTTATACGGATCCCGTCTCCCAAATCTACCATCTCGCGAGCAATTTTATAAGCTTTTCCATCTCGGTTTGAATTGGTGGGGAGGAGAGGAGGAAAACAAAATGGGGATGGGCAGATAGGGGGAAATGCCAGCTAGCTTTGACTGCACTGCGCCACAGCTCCTCTCTTTCCCTTCGAAAGAGAGAGAGAAAGCTTGGATCCCTCTCACTCTAATCCTAGCTGGCCAAGATGCCTATCCAACGCATCGCCCCTTCCATCCTCACTCCTCACAGCGCAGCGCAAGGCCCCTCAGTAAAATAAAAGAAGGTCTCCTCCCGGTAGGGTGGTGAGCTTTTTTTAAAGTGCGGACCGAGAATAGTATTGCTGCCCCACTACTCCTCCTCCCTTGCTTCTCCACCCAACCATTTTCCTCTTTTCTTTTCTCCTTTCATCTTTTTTTTTCTGACTTTGTGTGATTCGTTTATTCTCTCACACTTATTTTAGGTTATCGATTTTAAAGCCACGGGCTCTTTCAACTCAACAAAGTTTCTGCTGTGGATGATTATGTGCTGTGAGCGAGTGCACATGCCGATCGAGCTGCTAATTCGAGATGACCCAGCAGCAGCAGCAGTCGTGCTGTACATTATTATTCGTAATCGTACTCGTTATCTTTCTGTGACAAAGCCTGCGTGTATTAACACCGGTCGTGCCTACCAACGCCAACGGGGCAGGCAAATACCAAAATAGTACTGTAGTAGTACTCCATCTGGCAGAGAAATGTACTACAGTGCCTTCCACACTGTATAATACAAGTAGGTACGTCGTATCGCATCCGAGTTACTCCTGGGGACCACACGACGGAACCCCGGGGACGCTCTGGTACGTGGCGCCTACGATTACACGCCGTGCAGTCTACAGTCCACGTATTATATCTTTGTACGTACGCAACAATAAATACAGTAGAAAGAGCAGGAAAAAAAGATGTGCGAATAATCAATCGTAAACCGATGTGTCCCTCCCATCACGGGCAGGGCAGGGCCGGGCCGGCAAGCGATGCAGGTGGGCGTACGCGGGGGAAAGGTGGACTTAAATACGCCCTACGCTGCGCGCCCCGTATTTATACGCCCCATGACGACGCGGCCCTGCGGTCCATGTCACCGCTGAGCTGTCGGGCCCACATGCCCGTCCGAGCGGCGTCAGTCAGTCACGGAGAAGTTACCGCCTTCTCCTTGGGTGGTTTCGATCTTAATCATGGTCGCCTGCCGGGGTTCGGTCCGTACGGCGCTACAGCGATACGGATACGCCATAGTGTGTGTGAGAGCACACGGTGACAGTGCTAGTATCGAGCGTTCGCAATTGAATCGATGCGATCGATCGCGCTTAATTTGGATGTCTCCTGATCGATCATGCCAGCAATGCCTCGTTACATACACCCGCAAAAAAACAAGAACAAAAAGCTTCGTCCTTACGATAAGCTGGCTGATGATGAGTCCTCTGTAGTTCGTAGCCACAGATCCAGCAGCGCGGACTTGTCAAACACTACAAGCACACAACCACCAGCATTTGAGCCCCTGTCTCCGGCTTAATAATTCTACGTCGTAGCACACGTCTCGATTAAACCCTCTGTAGTAAGATCTTGTGGTCATGTAGTGTATACATACACTGATACACCGCCGTGGCCGTAGGGCAAATTGATGAGTCGATGGATCGGTCGGAACGTACGTACGTGTGGAGTGCTGCAGAAGCCACCCCCTGCTCGGTGGCTCGCTGGCACGCTCGTAGTACCAGTATGCAATACTTCTTTTTCCTTTTTTTTTCCATTTACCCCTGCTGGCTGCAGTGCTGCTGCTGCCTTTACCCAATCGCCATTGAATGTGTCACGTGACGAGGATGAGATGTCAGCGTCGCCCCGCCCGCTTTACAGCCACGGCATGCGCCACCTTTATCCGGCCTAACCCATGTTCGCCTTCCACCCCGTGATCGCCTTCCATTCCATCCATCCATCCGACTTGCTCTAAATCTAATCCTCCTACACATATACACTCCGCTCCAAATTGTATGTGTACGCACTGGATCCACGTATAGCGATCACGGCTTCTACGTATATATATATACTAGATTCGAACGGCGCGGCTCGCCGCGCAACGCTTGTTGCTTCTTTGAATTTTTTACCCGTGGTTGTCACCATTTATACAGATCATTTAAAGGATATTTATATCCATACAAATTTGATCACAAGTAAATAGATTTGAAAGCGTATTTTCCAGATCATGTGAAATCAGTAATCATAACATCATACAATAAAAGTATTATGCAACAGGAGGATCAAAGCAACAGTGAAGCACACCGGAGAAGTAATATAGAAATTGACATCGCATCTAATACATAAGTTTTTGATCACGTAGAATTAGTAGTAAATACAGAAGTCTTGTGGAACACATGATGAGTTATGTGTACTGAACAACGATTCTAAGAGGCAGAAGTAGCTGGCCTCAACAACATTAACAATGAGTATATGACAAACTAAATAACCTAAGATAAGCAGTATATGCTGAAAAATGTTATTCCAGGACATAATAGAAGGCCCGAGTCTTATGTCGAAAATACAAAGCCAAAGGACAAATACATCAAATCATTTAAGCACTGCCAAGTAGGTCTCAAATTGGCAAAATTGATCTTGCAAAAGTTTGGAGCATGAAACGACACTCCCATAGATAATCTTGCAATGAGCATCTATAAGATGCAACCAAAATGGCGGTTGTCTTATGCAAAGGGAAATGTAATTATTTGACTGTCAAACCTATGTATATAAGCAACTACTACCACAACACATAATTGGGAGAGCCTGAAGAGACATGCAGAGCATACACATGCTATGAATAGACCAAGGCAATGCTGAAGAACAGAACTTACCAAGCACAGGGGCAACGATACAGGGGTTAAGATCATATTAACATGACATAAAATCATTGTATAGCAATTGCATCGAGATCCACGGAATATATGCAGTTTGTGAGTGGTTCACCAATGCACGCTGGACAATGGAGCATGATCTCATCACCTTATAAGGAGATTCATACAACCCCTAACGTGACCAGAAGACAGAAGACAGAGGCAGTTGAATACATAGTTTGTGATTTGGTTCAGCAATCTAGGTTTAACAGTGGAGACATGGTCTCAACACCTTATTAGGTCCAATGTAGAGGAAACGAATACAAAACCATGAAGACAACATTTCATTTCAAATAACAGAACCATCACAACAACAAAATGAACAACTCGATTCACAAATGCATGCAAGGATAGATACGTAATCGACCGTAGATTGTCATTTAGTTGTGCGACTTTCCATAGTCTTTGGAAAAAAAGAGGAAACGAAGTCTTCGATATTAATTGGAAGCAAAGATTAGGTCCGATGTAGAGAAGTGTCACCAAATTATCTCCATGCTAATCTAACTTCATAGATTACCTATTCAATAGATACTATTGAGCATATTAGAACATACATAGGAAATATTAACTATGTAAAACATATATCACGCTTTCTATAAATATAATAGGCAAACAGCTAGAGATTTTCAGATGGAAAACAAAGTAATTTACATTGAACCTATAAACCAGGATCTTGCAAAAAACCAGAAAAAGATAAGATCATGAGACAACCCAAGGAGAAAGACATAAATCATTCATGCCTTAACCCATGGACTCCGAAACAGCAAGAAAATAGTAGGATTTAAGAGATGGTTAAGCACCTGTCTAGACTGACCCTGGTGCTCAATTCCCTGAAATAAGGGCCTGCACACAATTTTATGCGTAAGATGGGAAATAACTTTAGAAAAATAGGCTACTAAAACAGAGGGATGAATATCCGCCAATAGCTACAGGTTTGGCCGTAAGTACCTGAGACTTAGATTGTTGACGGAAGGAGGCATCATTTCAGTTAGTAACACATATCCAGGCTACAACAGCGAGGAGGAAAAGTAAAAAATGTCAACAACCATAAAGCAATATGCAAAAAGATTGAATGCAACCAAGTGAACATGTTTTCTATGCCAATCGACGTCAACCCGAGTTTGCCGAGAAAGGAGATGCAGCAGTAGAGCATGGGAAATGGGCTGAAAAGCTTCTTAGAAACTGTATGCAGAGGTACTAACTGATGTGTCAGATTGGTCAGTCAAAGCCGGAGGAACACAATCTCACACATACAAAACATCTCCAGAACATAAATGAAGGAATCAATCAGTAATAAGAGAGCATACAAATGCGAAAAGATACTAACATAAGCAAGTATCTGAACCTATGAAGGCAAAGCACATATATGAGAAACAACTTTGTTTTTTAGTAAACAAATGAAATATTATAACGATTTACGATCTCCACTATTCCTGAAAACAGGGGAAAGACCACCATATAAAACAATCTTACAGTGGTGAACTATAGTTATACCTAAACATTTTCCTGTTATAATAGATGTCAAAGTGTGTCTAGGGATGGAACAATAATGTTCTATGAGCATCTAATCATATGAACAAATATGCAAAAGATACACAGCCAGCAAGCCGTAGTCCTTCAAGATATGAACAAAGATGCATAAGAAGGGGAATCAGCAAAGGAGTGAGAGAACTTGTACACCTTCAGAGACAGCCACGGGATGCCTCCTCGTCGAATACGGTGCCGGATGATGATTTAAGCCGCTGCAAGCTTAAGTCCAAGAAAGGAACTGATCCTATGTGTCACCATCTCCGGTGACCTCAAACGTCAGATGTGCCATCGCCCAGCCATCCGAGCAGCCACAACCGTAGCTAGCAGAAGATGAAAAGAAGAAAACGAAAGCATCAGATGCATCTGAAGTTGCACTACCCATATATTTAATACTTGATGTCCATTTCGAAAAATTAAATACTTGATGTGCCAAGTTTCTTAAAAATTGACAATAAATATTGGTTATGGGTCTCAATGCAATGTAGACAAAGAAATGGAACATTCTATGTGTTCAAGAAAGGGCTGCACCACACAAGCATGGTATAAACTTCCTATTGCAAGTTAGACTACATGTCCCTGTAATTTAAAAGTAGACCTACTGCAATCTTTATTTTCTTACATAACCAAAGTCCTTCAAATAGATCTACAAAAAACCTTTACATAGATCATAAAGAATTTGCCAAATAAACATGCATCTCCTGGTATGCAAGCTACAATTGTGATCTTTCTCTTTGAAAACTATATAAATGCCTCGTCTTGTTTCCTACTTGGTACAAAACCCTTACTCTGAAAGGTGCAAAAAATACAGAACTTGTGTCAAACTACATGAGGTGAAAATGTATATCTAAAAAATTCAGGCAATTGATGCTTCAAAAAAAAAATAGTTTGGAAAAAATTAGCAACTTTATATGTGGTAAAAAAATACACGTCAAGACACGCTTGTGCTTAAATAGTTAAAGGATAAAAACAAAGGACCAAAATTGAACTATTTCCTAAAATTACAACTCAAGATCATATGGGTTAAAATATGGAGGCAGTGACATATCAAAGCAAGCAGATTTGTTGAACAGAAGAGCCTATTTATTGTCTCAAGCTGAATGAAGCTTTGCATACTTGATTGAGCAAACATCTACACTTCCGATCCCATCAGTTTTAAAATTCAGAATCATGAAAGGAAACATTAACTTAGAAGATGAGAAAGCATGAGAGGTTTGTCCTTTTAACCCTCACTTTACAGGTGAGGTTCATGTCGCCACAAGCAGACATAGATGTAACATGCCCGGTATTGTGGCAAACATTCTTAATGTTGGTAGGCATAAATATCTAATTAGTAGAATAACATTTTGTTATCATTCACATGTAACAAATGTTATCAGCATATATTGTAGCTCTTATTGAGTGTACTAAAGTTAATATAAAGCTGCCGAGGTGAACAAAACAAAGAAATTACTAAATTGCTAAATATCCTACATATGACACTTAACCTTTGAGGCCTCAATGGCAGGAGAAGTGCTGCAGAAGCGGATGATGCATTGACACCAACAACCTTGCAGGGGGAGCTGCAACCAACAAACACAATTAAGAAACAGCACATACATATATCCCTATCCCAGACAGTGAATTAAGCACATGACCGATAATAACTCCAGATAAGTTAACAGCCTGCAACTCGAAAGAATATCATTCAAGCTTGAAGTTTCAAAAATGCAGGACAGCGAATCAAGCACATCACGAAAGAAGTAAAAATTGTTTGATATTCATGTAACAGACCTTGCATACACACACTATCCAGATAAAATTCGAATTCAAATAAAATATTTTGTTTCACTCTGATGGATAGAAACATGACCTACAGGAAGAACGGGCATGGCACACACATCATAGCTTCAACACCACCAGCAGGGATCATGGATTCACGATTTATCATTAAACGACAAGTTCCATAAAACACCAACAGCTTGTTGTCTATTCCATGGATAAAAAAATGCCCAAATGTAACTGATTTGTGGGAAGATTCAAGGAGAGAGCTGCAACAAAAGTTCAAAAGCTTAATTGGCCGGTCATGTCGCTAGTAAAGCAGAGTTATACTTATACCTCATACCTTCATTTGGAGAGTTGGACCAAATATTTAAGAGACTCTACTTTCCGACAAACTGCAGCACCATTGCTATTGTTGTCCCCATGTGGAGCTAAATTAGCTAACGTTTCTGTAGCCTGCGTGCAAATGATATGAATGTTATGTAAAAGACAACCCAACACTGAACAAATCCAGCATGTCATGCTTAAGTGAAAATTACATAAATTCTAAAACAAAAGTAAACAAACTAAATGGTTGGAAGGTGATAAAATTTGTACATAGATCAGATAATGATTGTTCACACAACCCAAACTGAATCAAATAATGAGAATATTTTGTTTCACACTGATGGATATGAACATCGGAAGAACATGGTCAGGCACACATCAGATAGAGGCCAAACCTGTGGCCTGTATCGACTACAAAATCTACCAACAGACAAATAGAAAAGAGAAAGGAGGAAGTTGATAAAGATTAGCAGATCGAATGGCGTAAGCCCTGATGAAGAACCATTTGGAGGCCGGCCAACTAATGACCTTACGGCAACGGAGAAAAATGTATGTTAAGCATTTCCTATAAGAAAACATGAGCAAACAAAATGGTAAAAACCAGACAACCGCAAAATATTCTAGTTACGATGGCAAGAAAAGGCTGTCATTGAAGATACAAATGAAACTATTAGCAAAAAAATGAGCCATGTTTTCTCTATTTTGGTATTGTATCATCACTGAGAAGCAATACTATCCGAGTATCGAATATCACAGTGTGGCCATCCCACTAATTTAGTAGACCGAATGAATACACTCCGTAGTATTGTACTATAATTATAGAGCTAATAAAGCGAGGAGGGGAAGTAAAACTCCTACTCCAATTGCAACACCAAAATTCAGTAACTTCGGTGTCGCCATGTTTAATGCTTCCGTTATAGTTCATTCACTGCCATCCCACAGAGAAGGAAAATAAGGTCAAAATCGATAGAGACAGTAGCCTAAGCACACTTCTTCCACAATAACAAATTGTAATAAAGAATTTTCGAATGTGAGCAAGGATCAAACTAAGCATGCCACATATCCAATGGTGACACTAATTCATGGTAATCACCTTTGACTAAAGCACATACGTGGGCAAAATTTAGTTAAGAAAAACATGTTGGATTAAATTTCCAAGATACATATTGGTAGTTAGCACCAGGCCATACCATACAGATCTCAGGCCAATAATAAGATCACCACTTGACATAAACCTAAATAACTTAGACTATTTAGGCCAATAAAGTAGCATAGTAACTCCTCTCTCTCACTGCTACACTATCCACTCCTAACATGGGAGAAGTAACTATAAAAACAAACAAAGTAGAATCCAAATAAAAAATTAGGATATCACCAAGATGCCTAATTTTTCGAGTATTACTGTCCCACCACAAGTATAATGACCTGAACTAACTGCTAAACATAGATTGACACCAGGCAGAAATCACCTGAATATTGTTTTACCAATATATAGGCAAAAAATTGAGGAGGTATTTACATGATGAAAACAACAGTTGTTTCTCTATTTTAGTAACTAATCATCACCACAAATAGTATTGTAGGATATTAAACACTACAAATAGCAAGTATTATATATAACTAAATGAAATTAACCAATACCATGAGAAAAACATACTTCTTAGTTTGCTCCGTCATATTACAAGTAGCAGTTCCACTGATGAAAAGATCCTGTTGGAGCACAAGTATATATCATATTAGTTGTAATGTACAAATAATCTTTCAGATATGAGGGATATAGGAATGAGTGAGGATCTCAATCAAATCATATGGTAGAGGAATATGCAGAGCAACCACAGACGGCAACAGTAAAGAGAAAAATGGAGCAAGGTTAATCACGCCCAAAATACCTTCACTGACATATGGTTAGCATATCATGCACTTATTATCCCCAGAATCCCTTCAGTTAATACACATCTACTGCACAAGATCAACACGGAGGCCCCTATCATGTCAGAAATGGCAGCATATCCTATTATTCGCTTTGAATCAGAAGATTGGTTAAAAAAATCACCTCAAGAAGGTGAAATCAGAGCCTCCGTAGGGTCAAAAGCACATCACTTGAGGCGTTGCTTGAGGGTAGGTCTGCAGCACATCAAGAAGGTGAAATCGGAGCCGCCGCTGGGTCAAAAGCACATCAATTGCAAATAAATTCAATACAGGACATAAGCGTCAACAATAATATATAGGTTGTATAATATAATTAACTACGCTTATCAATGCAGAGCAAATCAATTACAGTACCAATTCTCCATTGCTATACACATGACCAGACCAATTCAGTATATCAAGCAAATGGGGAAAAAAGAAGCAACAACTTATTTATGAGCCATTCAAAGAATTCCCTCAAATAAGTAACCATTTTTTTTGGAATATCTTAGAAGAACAATAACCAAGCAGGTAAATTGGCCAAAAACATTGTGACAATCCCTCCTTCAAGTGCTAGGACCCATAAAACTCTTGAAGGAAAGAAAGGGCTTGGAGAGGAGCCTGGTCATGAGGGCAAGGCAAACCAGCATAGGCACATGCACAAAAAAAAAGCAGGGCTGCAACACGCTTGTGTGCTGAGTAACATGGACCTCAAGCTCAACCCCTCCAAGGACATCGCCATCATCAGCCACCTCGCTCACACACGAATAGAAGTGCAGTACACATTTGTACGCAACGACATCCAACAAATACAGGTAAGACGAATGGACAACCTCGCTCACCTGCTGGCCAGTGGCAACTTGCACGACGAATAGCAAGAAGGCAATCAACAATTTTGGAACTTATGACCAGGAAAAAGGACTGTAAGCCAATTGAGAAAGAACACAACTACAACATAAACTGAGAAAAACTATAGCAATCAGCAGCAAATATAGATTTGTTTTAACCAGATGAACAAAGCACAGAACCAAAGGTAAGGATGATGGTGGCAATTATGTTGTTCACAAGAAATTGGCACCGACCTAGCAATCTTGAAACTGCATGTACGTCTACCTCTACGCATGGCCACCAAGCGCTGTTGGAAAAAAACAATTTTTGCAACAATCTAAAGAAACTGGAAGCTATCTCTACCTCTACGCATCACCACCCGATGGGGAAAACTGATTATTTGCACTCACCTCCAACCAGAGAGCCCTGTGGAGCAACGGATCCAACAAAAGAGCAGGTCACGGCCACAACTGCACAAAAAGAAAGGTCACGAACGATCTAATCTCGAAGAACAACGTGTACACAGAAAAAACGAAGAAAAAGAAGATATAGCCGCAGCTTACCTCTACGTATGGCCACCAAGCGATGCTGGAAAAAAATTGCACAATCTAAAAAAACTGGAAGCTATCTCTCTATCTCAACGCATGACCATCCAATGGGGAAAAATTGATTTTTGCACTCACCTCCAAGCAGAGCGGCCTGTGAAGCAACGGATCCAACAAAAAATCAGGTCACGGCAACAACAAAAAAAAAAGAAAGATCACAAAGGATCTAATCTTGAAGAAGAACGTGTACACACAAAAAAAAGGTAAGAAAAAGGAAGAAAAACTGATTTTTACACTCACCTCCAACCAGAGCTCCCTGTGAAGCAACGGATCCAACAAAACATCCACTACGCATGACCATCCAATGGGGGGAAAACTGATTTTTCCACTCACCTCCAACCAGAGTGTATGTGAAGCAACGGATCCAACAAAACATCAGGTCACGGCAACAACTACAAAAAAAGAAAGATCACAAAGGATCTAATCGAAGAAGAAGAAAGTGTACACAGAAAAAAGGTAAGAAAAAAGGAAGATCCATCCGCAGGTTACCTCAAGCAGCGTTAGGTCCCTGCGGCGCCATAGCTCAAGGCCGGGACGAATCGGACGGAGGAGGCGGCAACCGAGTTGGCAGGGCGAGCTCCTCAGGGGCAACCTTGAGAGAGTGCACTCGCCTTGATCTCGCAGGAGCAGCAGAGCCGGCGGCCCAGGGACGCGGATAGAGGGCGACGCAAAGGAGATGCGTGAGAGGATCGAAGGGAGAGAGGCGGCGGCGCAAGGAGACGCGGGAGGGGATTGGGGGAGGAGAGGAGAAGACGCGTGGGGGATCGGGGACAGACGTGGAGGCGGATTGGGGAGAAGAACGGGCGAGCGGATTGGGTGGCTGGTGGCTAGGGTTTCCACCGCGCGGTGCGGCTTATCTACCAGACGCGCTGTAAGAAATCGACGATCACGATCGCATGGCAATCCTATAGGACGGCCGGATGTCGCTGAGCTCTGAGGAGCCTCAGTTTTACCCCAAGGTTGTATTCTTTAGATATGTAGATAAGTGCTTTGCGTCCATGCTACTCTATGGATGGATGGAAGGAATATATCCGTCTGGCAAAAGTTGTCCCATCATGCATTTGGAGAAGATATTTGGGCATGAGCGTCTCTTGATAAACATGTGTGCGTGTTCGACCTAGTTCGGGTATTCTTTCATGAAGTGACTTGCGCTGAAAGCATGTTTGGTTCTTTCCGCAGTTTAGATCACCTTTTGTTTTGTTTTGTTTTGTTCTGACCTGTGTGCAATGGAACAAGATCACAAGCATTACCGGTGGATCTAGGAGTGGAAGCGCATCGGATACTACCTTTTAGAGGCGGAGCTATAAATATTTTGATTGGCTTCACTGCTTTCTAACACTAGATTCAACGTAGGTAATAGCAGTAAATACATAGTGATTATAAAGAGATTAATCAATTTTTATTGGGTTCATGCGAACCCAATTATTACATTCCCACGTCCGTTTTCATATTTTTAAAATGAATAAGAATACGAATACGGATCTTATCGAATATAAATGCGGAGCGGATGTTACTCGAATACGGATTCGGATGTTTTCCCAATTCGGAACATAAACGAATATAACAAAATATAGATGTGTGTCTTATAACGAGTCAACTATACAATGTAATAGTGATAAATATAGCGATATAATACACAATAGCTTAAATTTTAATAATAGAATAATATATTTGACCACTTCCTTACTATTTTAGGTTGGGTAATTGCCATATCGGGGTGGAATTTTATTAAGATACAGATATATCCATTTCCATATCCACATTTGCTTCAAAATTCAAAACCATATTTATTTTTATTTGTAGAAACGAATTCGAATATTTACCACTTCCATTTCTATTTCGTTCGGATTCAAATATTCACCATTTTCAATTTCTCCAATACGAATACCGGATAATTTGGATTATCCGCTGCAAGTTTCCACCCCAGTTGGATCTCTCTAGTGAAAAATATTTTACGAGTGGGTTCCTCTTACTTATGTTTGCCTGCCCAATTGCTCACATTTAATTAAACAAACAATGGACTGCCCCTCTAGGTCACAACTCACAAGCACACAGGTGGTTTTGGTCAGTTACACGTTTGTTAGGCTACACACTTTAGGTTAACATTTTGTTTGGAAAAATCATTTCTCATTTAAAACACAATATAAATATATACATTTTTATGATTGATTTTCTGCTTCAATTTGGCACCGTCGTAGATGTGTTGGCAAAGAAAGCTCAGACGATTGTGGAATATTAAAGTGCTACCAATAATTGTTTTTTTCATGGTGAAAATATATGCCCTCTATTTTTTCTTGGACTTGTACTCAGTAGTTGAGAGTTATAGACAATTATTTGATGCCATGGCCATCATAGATTCATGACACTTTCTCTAGACTTCCATCTGTCCAAAATATTTAAGTTTTTATATCTATTTGTAAAGATAATATTGTTCCTCTCATTTACCTACAATGCAAAACACACGTGTTTTCAGACACGTGTGTTTATCCTTAAAGGTGTAACTTAAAAAAATTGCGCATGATTATGTCGCTAAGCAATAACAGAACATGATTCTAACAATTTTGTATACGATTATGTTAATAAACAGTCACAAAACATAATTATGACATTTTGTATAGTATGTAATGATATTGATTCTCTATTCTAAGTAACATTTTTTTGTAGTTATGCACCTGCAATCTTCAAGACCACACATGTCATTTAATATTTTTATAGCTATGCAGAGTAATCTGCTTTTATTGTTAATATGCCCCTTGCAAAAAACCGGCAAGCTTGCAATGAGAATTTTGCTTGCATATACAATTGGTTTTTTTATAAGAAAATCATTTTTTTTGAAAAATCTGTAAACAACGCATGCTCGAGATTTTGGTGTTCGATATTGACAATTCGTTACATACTCCTGCGCCCATACTCTTGTTGGTGTAATTTTTTTTGAAATGGATTGGCAAATATTAGCCATGAGAATTGACTAGAGTGGACAAAAAGCCATTGTCATGCGAATAAATTGACAATTGTTCGAAAAATGACCAAAGTATAAGTATGGTGAGCTTTGGGCACCGTCACACTTTCCATAAAGCATCATCTTAAATTCCTAATGATGGCGTGGTAAACGTAATTTCCGGACTTGGTAAAGAAAATTCGCATGATCTTTCTCATGTCTATTGTCCACGTCATGCAGTATCACATATCTCCGCATTGAGATTCAGAATAGAAGAATTCAAGTTAGATATCAAATGATTCTTAAGCTTTTCTCAGTCGATTTTGCTGTCGATCACAAACTCGATAATCCCTTTTAGCATGAGGGTGTAGAAGAATGCATGAAACTAGGAAATAGATGGGCAGAGATTACTGCTGCAGGAAACAATATCTCCACCTTACTCTATTCTGCAACTGACCAATCAACACTCGCAGTTCCATCGGTTCGAACTAACCAAGAAAAGAAATAGGCGACTTAACTGCTGGACACCAACAACAAAAACTACCCCATTGAATTGCAACTGCCATCCTGCTGCATGCCATTGCCATCTCACTGATCCACGCATATCGTTCGATCGATCTGCATTTTCTCGGCTTGTGGATCGGCATGAATGTGTGCCATTTTGGCGCGCACCATTCGGTCCGGTTTCCTCGCCATTGTAGGTGTGGTCGCTGTATTGACTTCCTTTGCTGTTGGGTGGGGAACAGTGATATATTGGCGCGTATGGTGCTCCGGGCGTATCGGCTCAGCCATCGGATGCTCTGCTACGCCAGTAATCTCGTTCCCTGTCTCCGGATAGAATCCAATATCCCTGTTCGTTCTGGAGAGAGATCTGTATAATATTTTGTTATCCAACCGTATCCCTAGCTATTCCATGCATCATTGGCTCATTGCACGATGGGATTCCTTAATCTCGCATGAATTAGAATTGCGAGAAAGTCAACTGGCGAATGATCCAAGATATTTTAAGATTGCAATACGTACGCTATGGATAACTGCAAAGTTGAGATGTATCCAGTCGTTGCGTATTATCAAAGTGAAGTCTGGCTCAAAAGTTAATTCATGTGTTATAGATAAACGTATACAGGCTAGACTTCCCATAGATGTTCGGTTGCTTACCTTACGGCAACTTTAGTGATGCCTTTGTCGTCGTTGTCCATGCATCCATGTTTCCTCGTTGTTATCGTTATCGTAATGAACTGCACCTCCTAGTAGCATTTTGGGATTATCATCTTTGAGCGTGATAAAGTAATTGACATGCTCGTGTTTCCCTCAAGATAATCTCATGTTTTCTTGGTAGTGTTGAACAACCATATGTGATCAATGCCCTCTCCGGACATTGACTTTTCAAGCATGTGCAGCTTCTCTTGGATTTAAGGGCGTGTTTGGTTGCCCGGATCGAAAATGGACATCACATCTCTTTGGCCCTGGGCGGGCATGGTCCTAGAAAAACGCGGCCGGAGGCATGTTGTGCAGCCCGTTTGTTTGCCCACAATTTCCTAGCCTAGCCCGTTTGGGTGGAAGCAGAAAAGCAAAGTCCTCGCGTTTGGATGCCCAGATTTCGGGTTTAAGACATAAACCACCGCGTTTGTTTGCCCATATCATGGTTGTTCTGCTAACCTTGCACGCCAAGTGTGGTGAGCTTACCTGCCTACAAGGGTTTAGGGTCTTCAGACATGCATACTTAGAAGAAGCACAAATAGACAACGATCACAATCAGGACCACGATAATGACGTCTTTCACGCCGACACAAGCTCTCAGTCCTCCACCTTTGGCCTCATCAGATTTGCTTGCTCCGGCTTGGAGAGGAATCTCTTCTACCTTGGATATGTAGTAGGCTTGCTCTGCCTCCTTGAGAGGATCGAACCTCTTGCAACAATTGTTGGGGTAATTCTCCACCTGAGCCGAGCAAGCGTTCCAGGTTGTGTAGATCCCAGGAGTCCTGCCTCTGAACACGACATACCACTACAACAAAGAACAACACCATTAGAACTTGCAAAACAAGTAACACATGATGACAAGATGGAATAGCAACATAAGAAAAACATGCATTGATCATCACAAACCTACCAATAGCACTACAAGCATCACAAGTGTTTGCTGCCTAGCTAGTATGGTGTCAACCTAGCACCACATCAAAAGAGGGTGTAATACTACCACCGCAAGTTCCACGTGTGAGTACCACCTGATCAAGCATGCTTGCACCACCGCCACCTCCAACATACCAAGTAGTGCTTGGTCAGGAAGGTCTGAAGTCAGAGCAGGCGGTGGTCCTCGGCCATGAGAACGAAGCCAATGCCTTGCGCCTTGTTGTCGAGGAGGTGGCTAAGAGCCACCATCTTGGCTGAGTCATTGTACGTGCCTTTCGCGGTCATGACAGCGTCGTAGAGGCCTGGGTGCACATCCACAGGCACGCTGTCCCTGATGGCGGTTGCCACCTCCCTCACGGCCGCGCTCATGCTGGTGAAGACGAGCACCTCCTCATCCACCAAGGCACCCCTCTTCCTCTTCTTCTCCCGGCCCTCAGCTGGCTTCAGTGCAGGATCAGCAGGTTTGGCCACTAGTACAAAAACAGTTACCCGTGGCGCACCAAAATATGCTACCTGTGGCGCAGGGGCCTGCGCCACTAACTACCACGCCACAGATAGCATATTACCCATGGCACAAGTGCCTCGGTGCGCCACGGGAATGTATATTATTCGTGGCGCACCCCAATGTCATGCGCCACGGCTACCTAATTCCGGAATTAAAAAAAAGGTCCTGCCCGCGAGCGCGGGGCTCCGTTTTCCGTCACAGGGGTCTTCACTCCGTCCCGTTCGGCCGCCGGCGCGCGCTGGGGTGCTTCGATCCTGAGCCATGGGAGGGCACACCGCACGGGGGTGAGGGGTGACGCCGCGGTGGTGGCTTCGCGGACGCGGGCAGAGGAGGCGGACCCGAGCCGGAGCGCACGGAGGATAGCAAATGGCGCGCCGCACGGGCGTCGGAGGGGAGCCAGGAGGAGGAGTCGCCGGTGTCGTGCTCGCAACAGACCATCCACTCGCAGGACTGGCGAAGGGAGCGCTTCCGCTGCAGCTGCTCGGGCGGAGCATCTTCTTCTTGTTGTTGCGCGTGGAGCTAGTCTTGTGGCGGAGGGCGGTCCTGCTGGTCGTGGAGCTGGATGAGCCAGAGCAGCGTGGTTCTCTCCTGCGCCTCTCGGGGTGGTGGAGGCGGAGGAGGGAGGGGGAGAGGGAGCCTGAGCGGGGGCGTCGCCGGGAGTGCCGTGATGGAGAGACGCTCGAGGAGGTAGGCGGAGCAGAAGCCCGTGAAGGGTCGCTGCGCCGGGTGCCTCGCGCACCTCGACACGTCGCCACCGCTCATCCGGTCCCGCCGTCGGCCTTACGGAATACGAAATCAAGAGTGGCGAGGTGGAAGGGGATCGATTTGGTTTCAGTCAAACCGAGAAAGGCTACGGGGGGCCCTCGTCCATGCACTCCGCAGACCATGGACGCGCGGGAGCTCTGCACTGCTTTGGCTCCTCTGTCCGCCGTCGCGGTGGCCGCACGTGAAGGAGCTCCGCACCGTGGGGGTCAACGGCTTCGGCTCCTTGGGCCGACGTCGAGGTGGCCGCGTGCAAAGGAGCTCCGCACCACGGGGGTAGAAGGCTCCGGCTCCTCTGGCCGCCGTCGCGGTGGCCGCGTGGGGAGGAGCTCCGCGCCACGGTGGTCGACGGCTCCGGCTCCTCTGGCCGCCATGGATAAGGGATGGGCGTGGGGAGGGAGAGAGAAAGGGCAATCTGGATAAGAGAGGGATATGTGTGGTTGTGGTTGTATCAGGATAAGACAGGTGACTGGATCTGAGAGATTGGATCTGTGAGAGCCACGACCGAAAAACTGTGGCCATATCTACGCGTGGCGTATAGAGGACTGGTGCGCCACGCTTACTTAGTTAGCCATGGCGCATCAAGATCGGGTGCGCTGCTAGTACTTAGTTAGCCGTGGCGCACGGAGGACGGGTGCGCCATGAGTATGTATACGCACCTCAGCTGCCGACGTTCCTATTTATCCATGGCGCATTGGCTTTTTGGGTGCGCCACGGCTAAGGGTTTACTAGTGGCCCATCGCTTTTCGGTGCGCCACGGCTAATAGCAGTGGCGCACCAAAAGTGCGGTGCGCCACGACTATTTCATCCACCTATAAGCCTTTTCCTACTAGTGGGCGCCTCGGGTGTCTGTCAGACCATAAAGGATGATGGTGTCCGACTCCGGTGTGTCAAGATCATCAGGCGTACCTAGAGGCTCATAGGACCCCATGACATGCCTTCCAGTGGCCAGACCAAAGGAGAAGATGGTCTGCATCTGCTGGTAGTTCTGGATGGGCTTGTTAAGGAACTCAGCGTCCTTGGGGTGATTGTCGGGGAGATGAACCCCGGATACCCCAAAAAAGCTTACTCCTTTAAACTCATCAGGCCGGCTGAATGACGCCGGCTAGAACGAGCCGCCTGCGACTACCCGGACGCGGACGTCCGACTAAACTGGAGCCGAACCAACCAACCGACAGTTCCGTACTGGTGGGCCAGCCCCGCGTAACCGCTCCTGGTGAACAGTACTTCCTGTCGGGCATCTCCTGTACAGAATCATGGCAACGAGCTCCAGCCGGCCTTGTACTGTAGTGATGTCATAGGGCAAACCTGTAAATTCCTTATAACCCAAAACCCTAGCCCGTTGCCTATATAAGGCGGGCTAGAGCCTCCTGCGTGAGGCAAGGGAACAGCGATAGACACATGCAACACCGATCCTCCACCACGTAGATCACAGTCGTCTTCCACCTCCAGCCGGCCCAGTAGTTCTAGCCGGCTGGACCCCGAAACAGCTCCAGGAGCACCGTTTGTAACCCAATTCCGTGATCTGAGCAATAAGAATCCAGAAGAGCAGGACGTAGGGGTGTTACCTCATCACGAGGGCCCCGAACCTGGGTACATCGCGTGTGTTTGCGTGCTTGCTACCCAATCCCGCGCGGGCGCCATCGTTGCCTTGCTCCACAAACTTTTCCATCCCTGATGGATATGTCGTTGATGCCACCACGACATTTGGCGCCCACCGTGGGGCTAGCGGCGAGCGGAATCACGTTCTGCGCGGGATCCCGGACCGTAGATGATCGGCGGGTCGTCTCCGGCCTTGTGCTCTCCATTGGCTCCATCGGCTGCATCATCGACAAAACCCAGAGCTTTGCCGACGTGGGCTTCACCAGCGGAGGCACCGTCGTCACCCTCGGCGATTTCCACGTCTACGTCGCCGTCGCCGCCAAGGAGTACCCGGAGGAGGTCTACTCGTGCTTGGCTCCTTCGGCTACCTCAACTCCAGCGACGCGGACTGCGACGACGCCAAGCTCAACGTCTACGCCGAGGTGCACATGGTCGAGCACGTGGCGGCAGGAGGCGGCGTCGCCACAACTGTTCATGAAGCTGGGGAACCCTCTCGCTTCCAGCGCAACCTTGAAGCTGACTTCGAGCTGCTGAGCACCCCCATCGCGCCGGGTGCGGATCCAGCCAAGGCGGCGGCTGAACTCGAGAGGATGTGTCAACAGATATACGACAATGCTCTCCACCTCGCATCGATGCAACGCCGACTCAACACCACGATGCGTGAGTACAACACCGCCCACGGTTTCGAGCCGGCAAGAGGCAACACAGAGAATATGAATGAAGTCAGGCGCAAAAGAGGGGATCTCGACGGTGCCCTGAACCGTGCCGGCCATCCGCACGAGCATTCGGACATCGTCTTGCCCGAGTATAGCTACCCGGTGCAAAACATGAAGGCTGTGGAGGCGGCCGCAGCGGAACTACCCCATCTTCAAGGCGAGGAGCTACGTCTACAAGCACGCTGGGTCCAGGAGCTCATCGCCGCGGCTAATCGGCAACAACACGAAACCGAGGCAACGGCGAGCCGGGAGCACCATGAGCCGCCTCCAGGCTACGATGCAGCCGACAAGTCCAAGCAGGGCGCCGAGGCGTCGTCCACGAGCCGCGACAGGGCGAAGGACAAGCAACCACGAGCTCATCGCGAGAGCTCGCATCCTCGTGATCATGGCCGCGATCCGGCTGGGCGACGTGAAGACGGCGACCGGAACGAGCCGCCAGTCGGCCGCAGCGTCAAGGAGCGAATCGGACACAAGGTCACCATCGACCAATGCCTGGGGCCGCTGGGGCCCGAAACGGGCAACGACGCACGCAACCGCATCGACGCGCTCAAGGCGTCAAGCATCATCGAAGAGGAGGACGTCGCCACGCACCGCTGCTTCGGACCTCGCATCCGGACCGAGCAGTTCCCGAGGGGATTCACCCATCCAAGGGACACACCCAAGTACAACGGGACCGCGAAGCCGTAGGACTGGCTCGCCGACTACGTCACGGCGGTCAACATCGCAGGCGGCAACAAGCGGGTGGCCGTACGCTACGTGCCTCTCATGCTCCTGGGATCGGCTCGGACTTGGCTGAACAGCCTGCCGGCTGAAAGCGTCAACAACTGGCTGGACTTTGAGGAAGTGTTCAACTGCAATTTCACCGGCACCTACTTGCGCCCCGGCAACGCACAGCTGCTCACGTTGTGCAAGCAGAAGGAAGGCGAGTCGGACCGCGCTTACCTCACCCGGTGGACTAGCTTACGCAACTCCTGCGAGGGGATCCTCGAGCTCCAAGCCGTCCAATACTTCATTCAAGGCTGTCGGGATCAGACGCTGCTCAAGCATAGGCTCCTGAGGAAAAGCCCAAAGACCATGGCGAAGCTCATGGCCATTGCCGACGAGTACGCCACCGCCGACGCGGGCATGACCAACCCGATCCGACTCGACGTAGCTGGAAGAATCATCACGGCCGAGCCGGGTGCACGCCGCAGTCGGACGGAGAACCAGGAGGGAGGAAGATCAACCCGACGAGACTCCGACGCATCCGGCAAGCGCAAGTCCACTGACAACCGTGTCGAGTCCAAGGTCGTCGCCACCACCGAGGGAAGGCCGGCAGGAGGCTTCGACAACCGCCGCATGCGGACGAGCGGTGACATGCGCCGGACAAGGGCGAGGAACAGCTACGAGTTCTTACTCGATCAGCCGTGCCGGAACCACGGCGACCGGCCGGCAAACCACACCGTCAGGCAGTGCAACCTTGGCCGTCCAAGGCCGCCACCATACGAGCGGCGAAATACGCCTCCGCCTCCGGACGTAGCCGGACGGAATGACCAGAGGCGCGACGACAGGCGGCGCGAAGACAGGGATCGCGATGACCGCCGACGCGAAGACCCAAGGAGGGAGCGTCTCCCATCTCCACCGCCAGGGGAACCTGACGGATACCGGAACCCGGACGCGGCCTACATCGTGTTCATCAGCGAGCGCGACGACAAGCGAAGCCGGCGAGAACGGTTCAAGGAGGTGAACGCTGTGGTTCCACCCGTCCCCCAGTATCTCAACTGGTCAGAAGGAGCCATCACGTGGGATCGCAGCGACCACCCGGAGCTGATGCCCAATCCAGGCGGCTATGCTCTAGTCCTGGAGCCCATGATCATCTCCCCCAAGCGCGCCTGCACCTTTTCACGGGTCCTCATCGATGGAGGCAGCACCATCAACATCCTCTACCGCGACACGCTGGAGAAGCTGGGCGTCTCCGAGTCCAGCCTGACCCCCAGCCGGACGGTCTTCCACGGCATTGTGCCGGGGCGAGCCGGCTCATCCATGGGGCTCATCCGGCTCGACGTCCTATTCGGCACCAAGGGCAACCATCACCGCGAGACCATCTCCTTCGAGGTGGTTGACCACACCAGAGCTTACCACGCCATACTCGGGCGGCCGGCGCTCGCCAAGTTCATGGCGGTACCGCACTACGCCTACCTCAAGATGAAGCTACCAGGCCCGCGAGGAATCATCACCGTCTCCGGAGACTACAAACGCTCCATCGCCTGCGCCACCGATAGCGCGAAGGTGGCCGAGACCATGGTCTGCAACGAGTAAATGTGACAATTTAAGCGCAAGGCCAGCGAGGAGAAGCTAGAGATTCCGGAGTCGGCCAAGCCGGCTGGCGAGTCGAACTTCCAGGCGGCGCGAGATACTAAGAAGATCTACTTCGACGACAGTGACAAGTCCAAGTTCGTCGTCGTGGGGGCGAGCCTGGACCCCAAATAGGAAAGCGCGCTCGTCGAGTTCCTCCGTGAGAACCGGGACATCTTCGCGTGGTCCCCCAAGGACATGCCTGGTGTACCGAGGGAACTCGCCGAGCACTCTCTACACGTCCGGCCAGACGCCAAGCCGGTAAAACAGTCCTTACGACGCTTCGCGGAGGGAAGAAGACAGTTGATAGGAGAAGAGATAGCCCGACTGCTCGCGGCCGGATTCATTAAGGAAGTGCAACACACAGAGTGGCTAGCCAATCCAGTGATGGTGGAAAAGAAGAACAAGCGGTGGCGGATGTGTATCGATTACACCCATCTCAACAAGGCCTGCCCCAAGGACCCCTTCGCATTGCCGCGCATCGACCAAGTGATCGACTCCACGGCCGGCTGCGACCTCCTCTCCCTCCTCGACGCCTACTCCGGTTACCACCAAATTCCGTTGAACCCGGACGATCAGATCAAGACCGCCTTCATCACTCCATACGGCCCATACTGCTACACCACCATGCCGTTCGGCTTGAAGAACGCAGGGGCAACATACCAGCGTTGCATGCAGAAATGCCTGCATGACCAAATTGGTCGTAACGCGCACGCCTACGTCGACGACGTCGTCATCAAGACCAAGGAGAAGCACACTCTACTCGCCGACCTCAAAGAAACCTTTGACAACCTGCGCCGCTTCCAGATGAAGCTCAACCCGGAGAAATGCGTGTTCGGCGTTCCAGCCGGACAGCTACTCGGCTACCTGGTGTCGGCACGGGGAATCGAGGCCAACCCGGAGAAAATCGCCGCCATCGACAACATGCGACAGCCAAGAAGCGTCAAGGACATCCAAAAGTTCACCGGCTGTCTGGCGTCCCTCAGCCGTTTCATCAGCCGGCTCGGCGAAAAGGCTCTCCCGCTATACCACTTGCTGAAGAAAACGGACAAGTTCGTCTGGAGCGACGCGGCCGACGCCGCTTTCAAAGAGCTCAAGCGTGCGATGGCCACCACCCCGGTCCTAGCACCGCCGGCTCCAAAGGAGCCCATGCTCCTGTACATCGCCGCCTCCAACCGAGTCGTCAGCGTCGTCCTGGTGGTGGAACGAGAGGAAGCCGGCAAGCAGCGGCCGGTGCAGCGACCAATCTACTACCTCAGCGAAGTGCTCTCGCAGTCGAAGCAAAACTACCCGCACTACCAGAAGCTCGTATACGGCGTGTACATGGCAACGAAGAAGCTGAAGCACTACTTCCAGGAGCACCCGATCAAGGTGATAAGCGATGCTCCACTCGCCGAAATCATAGGCAACAAGGACGCAACCGGCAGAGTCGCAAAATGGGCGATCAGCCTGACGGCGCACGGAGTCGAATACGACAAGAGAACGGCGATCAAGTCTCAGGAGCTAGCCGATTTCCTTGCCGACTGGACGGAGACGGACCACGTACCGCCACCACCTGATTCTGGTGAACATTGGCTCATGCACTTCGATGGTTCCAAAAGATACTGGGGACTCGGCGCCGGAGTCGTTCTCACCTCACCCAAAGGGGGCCGACTCGAATACGTGCTACAAATCCACTTCACGGCGTCCAACAACGTAGCCGAATATGAAGCTCTCGCGCACGGCCTCAAGCTCGCCAAGGCCATGAACATCAAGCGGATCCTCTGCTACGGCGACTCCGACTTGGTGGTCCAGCAAACCACCGGTCATTGGGATGCCAAGTGAAAGGACACGGATGTCGCCTAGAGGGGGGGTGAATAGGCGATTTAAAATTATTACGGTTAAGGCTTGAATAAATGCGGAATAAAACTAACGTTTTAATTTATCAAGCCAAAACCTAAACTAGCTAGGTTCACCTATGTGCACCAAGAACTTATGCTAAGCAATATGATCAACTAGGTGATAGCAAGATATATGACTTTAAGCTCGATGTCTATCACAAAGTAAATAGCATAAGTAAGAAGCTCGGGATAGAAATACCGAGGCACTTGGAGACGATGATTTATCCCGAAGTTCACTTCCCAATGGAAGCTATTCTCCGTTGGAGTGGCGCGGTGTTCACCAATGTGAAACACCGAGTAGCCTTGATATGGCACACCGTATCTCCGTTGTGTCTTACCACCAATGTGGCGAGGCACTTGTCACTATGTTGCCGTTGAGGTTGACAACTAGAACCTTTACAAGGATGAAGCTCACTCCACAAGTTGGAGGGTCTTCACCAAATGCATCGAGCCACCAAGACTCGATGCTCAAGGCCGAGGCACACACCACAACTCAATTGGTGGCTCCCGGCAATGTCTTCGTAGCTACCAAAGCTCCGAAGCAAACAAGGTTGGGCCTCCCTCCACAACCTAATTGGAGGCTCCCAACAAATCCCGTAAGCCACCAAGACTCCGAGAAAACAAACCGTCTAGGGTACCAACGTGCCCTAGAGGAACAAGCTCTAGGGCACCAAAGCACCCACGAGTAACAAGCTTCTCAACTTCACTTTCCACGAATCACCGTGGAGAACTCAAACCGATGCAACTAATGCAATGGCAAGAACACACTAAGTGGTCAAGTTCTTCCAACCCGAATCCAACCAAAGCAACTAATGCTTGGGAGGGATTTGAGAGAAAGAACAAAGGAGAAACACCAAGAAACTCCAAGATCAAGATCTACTAGGTTCCCCTCACTTAGAGGAGGAATGAATTGGTGGAAATGTACATCTAGATCTTCTCCTTCAATCCTCCAAAGATCAACAAGTTTGGGTGGAGGGATTGGGAGATCTATGTGATTTGAGCTCTAGCAACAATGGAGGAGAGAGAGAAAAAGAGCTCTAATGGTTAGGGAACCTTTGGGGAAGAAGCCCCCTTTTTATAGGTCAACAAGATCTGACCGTTATGCAGTTTTCGTGGTCGTCCGGAATTGGTCCGGAATGGTCCGGAATATTCCGAAACACTAACAGAGAGCAAAACTGGTTCACCTCGGAATCCGTCCGGAATAGATCCGAAAAATTCCGAGCTGTCCGGAATGACCCGGAAAATTCCGGATGAGATACAGAGAGTAAAACAGCACGCACGAGAAACGCGATATCTTTTGCATCCGGACTCCGTTTTCGATGATCTTGGGCTCGTTGGAATCGCAACGAAGAGCTCTACAAGATAATGCAGAGAAACATCATATTCCATCATGTGAGGAGGAGGTCACAAGGAAAGAGTTTGACCTCTCTAGGAAAGACAAGCCGGTAAAACCTCCAACATCAAAAACGCAACAAGATATGCATATGAGATCCGTTTGTGATGAACTAGAGCTTGGTATGGAGANACGGGTAGCCAAGGCTTATAACAAGAAGGTGAAGCTGAAAAGTTTTCAGGTTGGTGATCTCGTCTGGAAGGTAATCTTGCCGGTCGGTTCGAAGGACAAGAAATTTGGCAAGTGGTCTCCGAGCTGGGAGGGTCCTTTTAAAATCGTGAGAGTTGTGCCTGGAAACTCATATTTGGTGGAATCTACGGATGGAGGGGTTGATATTGCCTCGGGCCCTTAATGGACGTTACTTGAAGAAATTCTACCCGAGTGTGTGGCAAGAGGCTTAAAAACACACATATGGCCGATAAACATACATATCGCTCTTAGCATATATGGCCGATAAATTATTATCGCCCCAAGAACATATGGCCGATGGAGTGTTGACATCGTCCTTAGAACAATAATGGTTGCAAGTTATTTTTTGGCACGCTAGCTTTGCCAAAAAACAGGGGGGCATGTGTTGACAGCTGATTTTGGCTCAAAAAGAGATGATATCAAAATGACCTCAAATGAGAAAATAATGTGAACGAAAGTTGTGCGTATTATCGAGACAAACAACTTTGGTTTTTGAATCATCTCAATCCGAGGTCATATGCAATCTGTGGAACCAAAATACTCTGTCTTTGGGCGAGCAGGCAAAGGCGCTGGGCAGACCCGTCCTACCATAGACATGCTCTGTCCTCGGGCGAGTAACATTTGGAAAGGCTGAAAAACGAATCGAATTGCTTCCGACTGAATTTAGACGGTCCAGATGAAGTCAAATGGAAAACGTATAACATGAAAGTTCTTCGTTTTTTAAAGACGAATAACTTTGTCTTCTGCGAGATTTTGATTAGAGGTCGTTTACTAACACGAAAATGACCCGCAAGATGCAGTCAGGTTTTAAACCGAACAGTTTTGGAAAGTTCGGACTAGTCCATCCGAATTGGGCCCTAATTAGGGTTTTGGACGTGAATCCAAACCTTTCCTTGTACGGGAAGTCCAGCCGCCCTTATATACGAGGGTGCCGGCCGATTGAACAACACACAATCGTCAAACACAAAACCAATCTACAAACTTTCATCTCCTACCCTAGTTTTCTGCTTCTCGTTCGTCGGAGTTCTTCGTTTCGGAGAGCTTTGATCTACGAAGTCCTGGGGGCGGGCGAACCGACCTAGGGCAGCCCATCACCGCCGTGCGTCCAGACGGGGTCTCTCCCGGCCGCGTGGGGTTTCGGGTTCTCAAAAGAGCTCGCCGGATTGTCTTGCGTATCGCGCTTCCGGTGAGCCTCCTTCGGCGACGTGTACTGTGTATCGCGCTCGACGCCGAGGGTACACGGTGACGTGTTCGTGTGCGAACAATTATCCATAATCGAAAGAGCAAGCTAACCACTTCGCCATTTCGTCTCCCGCACAAAAATGCCGCCTCCCGGCTTCGGAGAACTCAACCCGGACACAGGACGACGCGTAAAAGATCAAGCCGGTCAACAGCACACAAACGCAAGAACAAATCAAGCGGCATTCGACGTCATAAGTAAGGGCTTACAGCCGGAAGCAGATTACATAAAAAAAGAAGGAAGTCCACAGGCGGACAACCTCACCTACAGGCCAAGCCGGCTACAAGATAACCTAAAAGCTAAGCAGGAGGTGGAGTCATATCGTCATCGCTCTCCTCCCACTCCTTGAGGCACAAGGAGCCGTCGAAGACCTTGACGTAGAGGACCGCAGTATGGCGCTTCAGCTGGAAGTGGAGGATGAAGGGAGGCTCCAGGCGGAAAAACTTAGCGAAAGCTTTCGACCTGGAGAAGAACTCAGCCCGCCGGCGAACCGCTCCACCTTCTTGGCTGACGATGACGCGAGCGTGCACCTCCCAAGGCCCTTGACGGGCTCGAACCCGATGAAGAAGAAACGTGAAGGGGCCCTCCCCCTCCAATGTGTCGGCGACGGCCCGAGGGAGCCACTGGATGCGTTGGATGGGCTCATACAGCGTTAAAAGAAATTCCGAAATGGGGAACTCGTCCCAGTAGACACCAATAGGAGACTCCGAGTAGGTAGGCGAGGGACTCCGGTTACCACCAGTCGCCGCAACGGCGGCACTTCCGTCACCGCCGCGTCCGAGCTTTGGCGGCCGGCCCCTGTCGCGCTTCGCCGCCGCATTGGAGGACCCCCGGCGTCCTTCTTCGGCGGACGACCCCGGTCGCGCTTGGCCACAACGGGAAGCTCCACCTCGATCTCTTTCTTCGGCGCCATGCCTGGGCAAAGGAGGAGCAAGGTGGAAGAGAAGAGGAAGCAAGAGAAGCGCACCCCGTACCGTTATTATAGGGGGACTCGAGGGTAGCTGAACCGTCAGCGCCCCGTCTCCAGGCGACACGTGGACACCAGCGCAACGGGCGGCGAAGCCGAGGAGGCGAGAATATTCCCGGGGGCTGCGCAGCCGGCAAGCCGGCTCCGCAGACCCGGACGAACAAACACCCCGAGTCACGGACTCGGGGCTGCCACGTCGTCAGCCGGCAGAACATTCCCGGGGGCTGCGCAACCGCCAAGCCGGTTCCGCGCACCCGGACGACCAACTACACCCCGAGTCACGGACTCGGGGGCCGCCACGCCGTCAGCCGGCAGAACATTCCCGGGGGCTGCGCAGCCGCCGAGCCGGCTCCGCAGACCCGGATGAACAAAAACACCCCGACTCACGGACTCGGGGGCTGCCACGTCGTCAGCCGGCAGAACATTCCCGGGGGCGGCGCAGCCGTCAGCCGGTAGAACATTCCCGGGGGCTGCGCAGCCGCCAGGCCGGCTCCGTGCACCCGGACAACCAACTACACCCCGAGTCACGGACTCGGGGGCTGCCACGCCGTCAGCCGGCAGAACATTCCTGGGGGCTGTGCAGCCGTCAAGCCGGCTCCGCAAACCCGGACGAACAAAAACACCCCGAGTCACAGACTCGGGGGCTGCCACGCCGTATGCCGGCAGGAATATTCCTGGGGGCTGCACAGCCGTCAAGCCGGCTCCGCGCACCCGGATGACCAACTACACCCCGAGTCACGGACTCGGGGGCTGCCACGCCGTTAGCCGGCAGAATATTCCCGGGGGCTGCGCAGCCGCCAAGCCGGCTCCGCGCACCCGGACGACCAACTACACCCCGAGTCACGGACTCGGGGGCTGCCACGCCGTTAGCCGGCAAAAAATTACCGGGGGCTGCGCAGCCGGCAGGCCAGCTCCGCAGACCCGGACGAACAACAACACCCCGAGTCACGGACTCGGGGCTGCCACACCGTCAGCCGGCAGAAAAATACCCGGGGCTGCGTAGCCACCAAGCCGGCTCCGCGCACCCGGGTGTTCAACTATTACACCCCAATTCAGTGACTCGGGGGCTGCACGTTATCAAAAAAATGGAAGAAAGCGCAAGACAAGCAAAAGACATAAAATTTCGACTCGGCTTGATACTCAAGCCGGCCCAAAATTCGGGGGCTAGACATGGTGACTATCATCACCAAGGCGAACACAAATTCTAGCACAAAGGCCCAACAATTACAAAAGAAAATAATATTGAAGATAGCAACCAACAACAAGGAGCAGAATAACAAGTTCTACAAGGCAGTCATCAAGGACGCCCAGAATAACAAGGCAGGTAGCACGTCAAGACAGTTATCAACACAGAATAACAAATTCTACAAGTACGCCCGGCATTCCAGGGAAGCAAGTAAATCAAGGAGCAGTGGCATCGGTGGCGACAGCAGCGTCGCCGGCTCCAGCGTCTTCAGCCGGCCATGCCGCTGAGGACGGCTCGGCAGGCACACGCCGGGTCAGATCCACTGCCTTGGCAATCCGCTCCGATGCCATGCGAATCTCCGGGCGAAGACCTTCAAGCGATGTACCCGTGCGGAAGCCTCCAGCCAGCATGTCCACCTGCACCTGAGGATACCAAGATTTCACCAGGGCCAGCGCCATATCGCTACCGCCTCGGGCCGCCATCTCCACTTGTTCATCGATTCCAGTAGAAGCCCCGTCGAGGCGGCTCAACAGTTCGCTCAGAGTTGTCGGGAGAGGGGAATCAGGCCACAGGTGCTCAAGCACGCCACCGGCTGCATCCTTTAGCACTTTGAATTCTTGAGAAAATTGCTGAAGATGGGAAGCGGCAAACGGCATCGCTCCAACGGCGGCACCAGAGGTTTCGGGCAGCGCATGTGCGGAGGCTACGGCCTTCTGGACTTGAACGTCCGCCTCGGGATAGAAGCCTGTAAGTCAAGCAAGCAAGATCAGAAAGGAGAGGCCGCCTACAGGATGGAGAAAAGGGGAAGATGTTTTACCAAGAATGATCTTGTTGACGCGCTCCGCTTCAGAGACGAGGCTGCTCACGAGTTGCTCGTGCTCAAGCTCGCGTCCTCTGGCCGCCTTGGCAGTTTCATCATGTGCGCTCACGGCCTCCCTCAGCTTGAGCCTCAGGTCCTCCCCGTTCATTCGAAGGGTTTCGACCTCGCTCTGCCTCTGCCTCCCTGCTTCCTGCAACTGTTTCACCTCCTCGACCAGCCGAGCAATTTCGAGGCGGCGCTCCTCGGAGACCTCCGCCGCCGACTGGAGATCAACCACTGAGAGCGCATGAGCTGCGTCCTTCTCCTTCAGCTTCTCGTTGAGCACGGTCAGAGGGACAGAAATGGATAGCTGTTTCTTCAAGCCGGCGAGGGAGTTGGGATCACCTAACGAAACAGGGTCAGCAACAAGTCATGAAACCGAAGAAAGAACGAAAACACCAAGGCCAAAGCCGGCAGGAGAACCAGATTGTACCTTTGGCAGCGTCGAGTTCCCGCTTAAGCTCCGCGATTTCTTTGGCGGCACTGCCAAGCGCATACTCCACCGACGAGCGAAGCAGTGTGGCGTCGGCCAGCTGGTCCTTCGCCCTCTTCTCCATCAGCGCCGCCAGGGGAAAGTGCCCCGATGCGTCCAACCTATCTGGTGTAGGACCAGAGTAGAGGGGAGTGCATTCCAGAGTTGCCTGGCGAGGGCCAGGGAGCGAGCTCGTCACCACCGCCATGGCGGAGTCCTTGGCAGTCTCTTCCATAACCAAAGAAGGAAGGGGGAAGGAGCCGCCTTCACCCCCGGCTCCCGGCCGGGGAGCCACCTCGAGGGCATCCACCATCACGGCGTCGCCGTCACCGGCGGCCCGAGACTCAAGATTAACCACAAGGGGAGGCGCCACTGACGGCGCCACGGCGTCCTTCGCCACCTCCGTCGCCGCCTTCGCGGGTTCCGAGGGCGGGTCAGCCGCCTGCGCCTTGGGGATCTCCTTCGCGGGCTCCGGGCCGGAGCTGGTGGCGGCAGCCGTCCTCTCCCCTCCGATCGCAAGTGGCTCCCTGCACGATGACAAAAGGATCACGACAAAGAACATTGGTCACCAAGGTGAACTACCCAACGCCAACACTCACCCGTCGCGCGTGCCCAGGACCTCCGGTTTCCTCCTTCGCATGCGCTTCGACGAGGGGGCAGACGCGCTGCCGGCTGGCCGTTTCACGCCACCAGCGGGCGTCTCCGCCACCCCCATGGGAGCGACAGGGGTGTCAGACGGCTGCACCAGGGCGGCCGGCTCCACCACATACTCAGACTTGGCCCTCGTGGCCTCCTCAGCGGCCAACTCCACCTTCGCCTTCCACTCGGCCTCCTTAGCGGCAACCAGCTGCTCCACGGTCATGTGGGCGTCCATCGCCTCCCGGGTCAGATCCGCCTACGCCAGATTCGCATAAATGGCCTTCTCCATATCCTCAATACTCAAGTCATAATCAGGATCAACCGCAAGAGTAGGATTAACCACCTGGGCGCTGGTTCCACCGGCAAGGGCCTTCAGCCTTTCCTCCTCCTCCTCCTCCTTCTGCCTCGCGGCGATCTTGGTTCTGGCCTCCTCCACAATGGCATCCACTTGCTTCTCCGCCGCCAATTTCCCGGAGGGCGCCAAACCGGCCGTAGTGGGCCGGGACAGCGCAGAGGACAGCTTCTTGGCGGGCAGCACGCCCCACTTCATGAATGAACCTCCCCGCTTATGGGACGCGGGGCCGGCATCGACATCGGCGGCCGTCTTCGACCGCCTCTCCTTCAGAATCTGCTTGGAGGGCGCCGCCAGAGCCTTCCGCGCCGCCGCCTCCAACTCTTTGGTCCTACGGGAGGACGGCACCGGCTTGGAGGCTGGCACGGAAGAAGAACTCTCAGAGTCTGGCTCGGAACCGCTGGAGAGGTCCACTACCACGCGCGCGCCACCGCCAATTTGCTCGGTGACATTGAGCTCAGGAGACTTACCGCGGGACGACGAAACTAGAGGCGGAGCGGCGCGCTCAAGGTCTTCGTCCCTGTAGGCTGCCGAATCGGAGTCGGAGGCAGCCGACGGGACAGGGCTCGTTGGGGCACGGGCGTCGTCGTCGTCGCCTCTTCCGCCCTTGTCAGCATCGGCGCCCCCGCCGGATGATTCGGTGGTGTCCCCATGCTTCTCCGCGGGCCTCCTCACGTCGGGGACGGTGTGGGCGCCATCGTCCACTTCCCCCACGGTGGTGGCGTCCGACTCTTCCTCCGTCTGCTCGTCGGAGCCTTCCGCTTCCAGGAGGGCCGTCAGGTCCATAGAAAAGGGACCGCTGACGTCGTCCTCAAAGACAACCTCAAAATCTTCGGCCCGCTGAAGTTCGTAAAGCTGCACGACAAGCCGACTAGGTCAGGCGGCAGGCAGACAAGAAAAACTTGAAGACGGACAAAGAAGCAACGACTAACCTCAGGGGCCCGTTCCGAGCGCGTGAATGGCGGAAGCCCGAACTTCCAGTTCGGCCCGATTCTGTCGGTGATGATGCGGGCAGCCCATGTGCGCAGGCTGTCCGGCTTCGACACCTCCATGCTGACCCGGGTGGGATCCCGGGGACCCGAGTAGAAGCACATTTTGTGCGACCGAGCCTGCAGCGGAAATATCCGCCTTGACAGCCACGCCAGGGTCAGATCCCTGGACGTCAAGCCGGCGTCCACCAACTCCTTCAGCCGGCCCAACAAGACTACTTCCAGGGCCGGCGAAACCGCCTCCGCTCATCACGCCATGTGGGGCGTAGATGCGTCACATCCTCCGCAAAGGATCCCGCAAGCGGGCAGTTGCCACAGAAGATCCTGCCCGATGAAGCCGAGACGACGCACCCCGGACCTCGGGCAGAGAACCTCCAAACGGACGAGACGTGGGAGCGTGGCTGACGTAAGCCACGATCCGAATCCTCAAGCCGGCCATGCGAGGCCGCCAAGATCTCCAGTTCCGGCTCCGCGCAGCCGAACAAGCCATCATCAACTTCAACAGCACGCAGCCAAGACCAAGGGAGCCTGCGGGGTTCTTTCCGCACACGAGTTTCAACTTCATCCGGCTCCAGCTCCACCCGGCTCCAGTTTCAGCCGGCACCATCTCTGACTTCAACGTCTCGACCACGACAATCCAGACCAGGGGAAGATCGCGAAGTCTTCCCAGCAAGCTAGCAAGACTCCACGATCTCGGGGGCTAGTGTTGGGGAGATGAACCCCGGATACCCCAAAGAAGCTCACACCTTCAAACTCCTCATGCCGGCTGAGCGAAGCCGCCTGCACTACGCCGGCTGGAACGGGCCGCCTGCGTCTACCCGGACGCGGACGTCCGGCTGGACTGGAGCCGGACCAACCAACCGACAGTTCCGTACCAGTGGGCCAGCCCCGCATAACCGCTCCTGGTGAACAGTACTTCCTGTCGGGCATCCCCTGTACAGAATCATGACAACGAGCTCCAGCCGGCCTTGTACTGTAGCGATGTCATAGGGCAAACCTGTAAATTCCTTGTAACCCAAAACCCTAGCCCGTTGCCTATATAAGGCGGGCTAGAGCCTCCTGCGTGAGGCAAGCAGCAGTAGGACACGACACAAGACACACACGAGCAGAGACTCCACCACATTCATCTTCCACCCCCAGCCGGCCCAGTAGTTCTAGCCGGCTGCACCACGAAACAGCTCTAGGAGCACTCTGTAATCCACACTCCGTGATCAAGCAATAAGAATCAAGAAGAAGCAGGACGTAGGGGTGTTACCTCACAACGAGGACCCTGAACCTGGGTACATCGCGTGTGTTTGCGTGCTTGCTATCCAATCCCGCGCGAACGCCATCGTTGCCTTGTCCCACACTTGTTTTCCATCGTTGATGGATATGTCGTTGATGCCACCACGACATGCGGTGAGTTGGAAAAGCTCCAAGCAGGATATGGTGACCGCTCTACAACAGAAGTCGAATACATCGCAGCTTCGGAAGCCGTGAAGGAGGGTGTTTGGATCAAGAAGTTCTTGATGGATCTTGGTATGATTCAGGACGCATCCAATCTTTTGGTCTTGATGGATCAAGAATATTTTGACGAAGTCCACACGAGTGGCTCTCACTATCGTTTGATTGTTGGACAATGTCTGAATGAATATTATGTGTTTATGAGACCAAAAAATGATTAGAAGTTTGATCCCTGATGGCAGAAGAGAACAAGACAACGAAGTAGGATACTTTTCACAATTACCAATGAACCATGAGCATTGTTGCCTTATAAATCGAAAATGTCGGTTTACTTTGAGTATACTAACTGCTATGGAAAAACATATGCAATTAATACTATTATTTTATACCAAAAGATTCAAAGCAAAAGATCTTTCTAAAAGTTCTATTGTTGACATGCTTAAGGCCAGGACGGGCTCAGGCTTGGCATTTTTAAGTCGGGCTTTGAAATCCCGGCTCAAAGACTGGCCGGCCCCTTACTCACCATTGCAGGCAAATCTTCTCTCAAGCACAAGCTAAGCCTCGCCTTAAAAGAAAGTAAGCTTCGGCTTCGGTGCTCGGGGTGGGTACTACTCCATACACAAGAATATACCTGGTTCATTCCACAGACTGTAGTTTTTCCTTCGTGAAGGATCATGCTATGATTCTGACATCCAATCCAAGTAGATCGTGTGAATTTTTGTGTTACATAGGGATATCTACAAAGAAGTATTGCTGCTGATGATCCATCTCTATTTGTAGTATTTCTTTCTGAAGGAGTCTATTTGTGGGTATCTGTCCTTGAACAGAGGGGTGCCTTCCTTCGGCTTGGACCAAGGGTACTTCATGGTTTTATCCCTTGGGAACTTCCTGAAGTTGACGAACGGTGCCCAGAGCATCAACCTGCAGATGCAGAAAAACTGAATTCAGTTGATGAGTTTGCAGCCGGCGATAAATTGGAACATGGTGTTTTCTTTTGTATGCGGATGTGTGTACGAGGATACTGTCAACTGAAGTCGGTACCAATCACTGAACAGATTACGGTACCACCAGATTAGTATGCAACCTGTCGAAATGCAACTCGGTGACTCACCCGGGGAAGAAGAGGTAGGTGAACATGAACTGCAGGTACATCTCCAGGAACTCGCGCTTGTACCACCTCAGCCTCATCCAGTTCATGATAATCGGCTGCACGCACACCACACCAACGGGACACGATTAACCATCAATCTAATCCCCAAATTGGGTTAGCTAGCTAGTTAGTGCTCACGTACGGGAGCAACGAAGAGGTACACGAAGGCGATCGCCGCCACCGGCGGCAGAATCGCCAGGAGGTCGATGTCCTCTTCCCCGCTCACCGTCGCCAGCGCAGCCGGGGCCTCCACCTGTGCACGCAAAAAAAGAGGAATTCGCCGACGCGTGATTATGTGAAGTGCGGATGGATTAAAGAGGAATGGAGTTTAAAGAGTTCTGAAGGTGTTCCATACTGCTGCCCACACGGCGGCGCACTGCAGCACCGAGGCGAACTTCTGCAGCTGTACCGAGCTCTCGGCCGTAGGGGCAGGCTACGCGATCGAGCAAGAAAGAAGACGGATCAGAGGTTGCAACTCGCAAACATCGTTCGAGTTGGGGGCGATCAAGTGTGCGGCGCGTTAACTGATTGGTACCTTGTCATGGAGGAGGCAGAGGATCCTGGACTTGGAGCTCGCCGGGCGCTGAGGAAACGAGGGTAAGGGTGCCTGCCGGTTGTGTTGGAGGAGAGCGGGAAGCCGCGAGGAGCCAGGGGAGAGGAGGCGCCATGAGGCGGTGATCTCCATTGGTGGCAGGCGACGGCCGACGGCTTTGCGCGGGAGGTAGCCGTGGCAGGCCTTATCTGGATAGACGGCGGTTTGGGGGCTATGGACGACCGGCGCGCAATGCCTGGCCGTGAGGGATTTGGTTAGCTTGAACCGTTGGATGGGGATCAAGCCGATGAGGTTCGTCGATCTCACTCCACCTCGTTCGTCTATCTAGGACCTCTTTGCAGCTAAGGAATGTTGGAGTAACACATTTTGGGCCCATTTGATTCAAAGAAATTGTGTAGAATTTTTGAAGGATTTGGATTCTTAGGATTTTTACATACAAAGGATATTTGATTCATAGGATTACAATTCTTTAAAATTGTTATAACAGGGCCCGTTTGGCACCCGTCATTTTATTTCATTTCATTTGGACCAAATGAAATGAAATGAATTCCAGACAAATGACAGGGTTAGGGACAAGAATTGACTTAACATAGCAAAGACATTCTTGAAATGACATTCCAATTCCATAACATCCAAACAGGTTGAGCATGGAATCTGAAAATGAATTCCATACAAATGATGAGATCCAAACGAGTAAGGTGGATTAAATCCCATAGAAGTCAAAATCTCCTCCAATCCGCTCCAATCCACCTGGTGGATTAACCGAACAAAACCTAAATGATTCCTTTGCACTCTATTTTAGAGAAAAATGTCCCTCCACTCCAAACTCTTTTTACAATTCCTTTGGTATTCCTATTAATCAAACACTCATGGTTCCAGAATCCTGTAGTTTTCAAGTCCTAAAGAATTGAAGAGGACATGCAATTCCATTCCTGTGTTTTCCTTGTTCGCGTTCTAAAAATCCTGCGAATCAAAGGAGCCCTTAAGGGGTTGTTTGGAAGAACAAACAGTTGTTTTGGCCTTTTGGTTTTTTTTTTGTCATTTAAGCTATTTTTAATTAAATATGTAAACTTATCAAGAGGCACTCTGTGCCAACTTTTTCCGATATGCCTCTTGATAAGGTTTCCGAGTGGAAGATGACTACTTTTCTTCGGGCGAACTTGTCATCCTCTTCAACCTCACTTCCTCCTTCTATTCCTATTATACTTTCTCCCTGCTCGTCAATTGCATGCCTCTTATTTCCCTTTGTTTCCTCCTACTTCGTCATCGCTCTAGATCTAGTCATTTACAACTACTATCGGCATTGGTTACTGGCATCAAGGCGGGGCACCACACCCCGATAAGGCATCTATCTAAGGCTTCTAAGTCCCTATGGCGCCATTGTGACATGTCGAGCGCTAGTGAGCCATCGAGGATGGTGGTTGCCGCCGCCTCCTCGATCGCCTTCGATGCTCGTCACCCTCATGTCTCTCTCTTATTCTTCGTACTATATATTCCATATATGACAAGCAGGTTCTCCATATATTTAGAGGAAATTCAGGATGATGTTTAACCTCGTCTTATTTTTTTCAAGAGTCCTAATTTTATTATGACTCTCTTTTCTTGTCATGCTTCAGCCTGACTAACGAGTGTGAACCCAAAACTGGCAAGAAATTCCTAATTGATAACCTCGGTCGGATCAACAAAAGTGACCCTAAGATGAAAGTTTAACCCGAAATGAACCATATTTCAAAGTTTAGCACGATCTGACCTTTTTTCTAACCGCCAAACTTTCTGGCGTTTGTTAGCCCAGTCAAACGTCATCGCTTCTGGCGTTTCTGCAGAGAGATAAATGCCAAGACTTGTGACGTTTCAACCAAAGGTTTAATAACAAGCGGAAGCATAAAACTCTCAGCGGCATGCGTTAGCTCAGTGCTGGATGCATGTTTGCTTCTAACAGAATGTTGTGAGTTCCAGACCCAGGAATACATATTCTTTTTCCTATTTATGCCACGGGCAATGGACGGGATAATAAAACTGCGGATTGAAATCGCATCTTTTTGGCTATATTTATGCCACGAGATTTTTTTATCGTAGCATGAATAGCTAAGTAATTTTATTTTTCCGTCTAATGCCCTAGCATAATAAAATAGCTAAAAAAACAAGTAAAGATGGCTCTTGACACTGTGTCGGTGCACCAGTTGATGACTAGTTTTTAATAACCTTGATTGTTTGTCGGCAATGTGCTGATATGTCATGCTAAAATAATTTCCAGCTAGTAGTTCAAAGCGACATAGGTGCCACTCGGCGAGCTTGTGTAAGTGCCCATATTTTTTTTTAGCTATTTATGCTACTGGCACTAGATGGAAAATAAAATTGCGGATTAGAAATTCGAATAAAGGACTACAAGATTTAGAAAGGTACATATGTGTTGAAGTCGGAACAATATTTTCTAATTAAAGGTTTTTTCCACGGTGACCACAAGATTTACAAAACTCACTGCACTATCATTTGGCATGATAAGGTGTTTGTTCGAATCCTTAATCCGCAATTTTACCGTATCATAAATAGCTCAAAAGTAAAAATCCGTCCGGTGCCCGTAGCATAAATAGCTAAAAAAAATATACAATGTTAAGAAGTAATTATATTTTTCCATCTTATGTCCGTAGCATAAATAGCTAAAACAAATATGCGATGTCAATGCGCAATTTTATTTCCCGTCCATTGACCCTGGCATAAATAGCAAAAAAAAAAAGCAATGTCAATCCACAATTTTATTTCCCGTCCATTGCTCGTGGCATAAATATAGCAAAAAACTTGCGATTTCAATCCGCAATTATATTATCCCGTGGCAAAAATAGGAAAAAAAATGCGATTTCGTGCCATAAATAGGAAAAAAATGTTTCCCTAAGGCTCGAACTCACAACTTTTTGTCAGGAGAAAGATGCATCAGCCGCTGAGCTAACGCATGCAGATTTGCGCTTGTGCTTCCGCGTTTGTTTAAACCTTTGGTTGAAACGCCACAAGTTTTGGTGTTCATCTCTGTGTAGAAACGCCATAGGCGATGACGTTTGACTGGACTAACGCCAGAAAGTTTGGCGGTTAGAAAAAAGGTCAGATCTTGCTAAACTTTAAAATATGGTTCATTTCGCATTAAATTTTCGTCTTAGGGTCACTTTTGTTGATCCGGCCGATAACCTCAAGCAAAGTGGTTCACGTGAATCGACCATCACGACCAGACCGACGGATCTCAGACGAGGGAGGAGAGGCATGATGGCAGCAGTACAGGCAGGAACCGGATCGGGCAAAAGAAGAAAAGCAACTTTTGCCAAGTTGGCGTGTCAAACCTCAGGCGTGGAGGTCATGTCAGAGACTGCCGCTGCCGGTGGCGCTACAATTACCGATGGGAGGCGCTGCCGGCGATGATCCGGGCCTGATTGACAGGTCCAGGCGGCCGGTCTGCAGGCGCGACGTGCTCATGGGACTGTGGGCGGGAGGGACGGACATTGGAGCAGCATATAACGCTGAAAAGTCTATGAGTACTCCATTTCCGTCCTTCGATTCCCTCCTGTTTTACTTTCTCCTTTTTGCGGCAGAAACGATGATGGGTCAAGCTACAGCGTGCGCATTCAAGAAAAGACAAAATAATGAATTCCTAAAAGAAGAAGATGAATGAGTAAAATCGTAGGTTTAGTACACCAATTTGTCGCAAATGTGTAATTTTATCACCAAGGCGAAACGCGAATTATCAAGTTGCCATGCGCGAGCGTTTTGTCACACCGTACAGCCATGAGTTTACATACATGACAGACTTTTTTTTTTATAAATTACCCCTTAAATTTTTATTGATTTTAATGACTAGATCTTTTCAACAATTTTTATTTATCTTTTTAGGGGGATTTATAAAAAAACAAAACTTTAGGGGATTTGTAAGAAACTTTCAATCACGTATGTAAACTAACTATCGCCATCGCCGTCACGGAGTGATCAAAGCGTTCACGCGTGGCAACTTGGTGACCTGATTTTCGCATTTCACAACTTGGTGACCAAAACGCACGTTCACAGCAAGTTGGTGTACCAAACCAGCGTTTTGCCCAAGATACATTTTATTATGATAAAAGATCCGACTATATTTATAAAAAAAAATATTACTATGAATGGCACCTGGTGCTGATTTTTCGTCATGTCACGCCTCCACCAACCAGAAACAAGCGTGGTCGCAACACGTTCCGCTGTTCTACTGCTCCAAGTTTCCAGCTTCGTTTGCGTCCTAATCACTCGGTTGGAGCTATTCAGAATCCACGTAAACCTTTTGCCTGAATGGAATTGTCTTCTCTGTGAGGTTCGACGATGCCGCGCCGTAGGAGAGAGGATATTCGGACCATGCGAGCCCCACGGCCGCGCCGCAGATGGAAGATCCGTTTGGAATCGGCATCCCTCTGCTCCCCATACGACTTGGCGTCTCTCGCGTCGCACCAGGAATTCGGCAACCTCCCATCCGCTATTTATTCCCATTGCCGTTGCCGGCCCGGCCAGCCACCTGCGCCCGCCGGAGAAGACGCAGGAGAGCCGCTACAATCTCACGTAGCTAATGGTCTATAGCTGCTAAGGTGCGCCTGCTACATCCTTACTCCATTAGTTCCTTCCAGCAACCACCGTGTGGAACTTACCTCGCAAAGAAAGAAGAAAAATGTTAGCTCGCTAGATGAAGCGATAAATTGGTTGAGCCGAAGTTTGTTTATCCATGTCTAACAGACTAACAGCATCCTACAGGACTCAGGAGTATAAAATCGACCTTACTCTGCTAACCTGCGAGCTTGCGAAGAACAAGCACAAAGGGGCGAGGCAAATGGGTGTCCAGAGTGGCAGAAGAAACCCTCCTAGCATATTGGATGGCCTCTACGGTGTACAGCTCGGGCGTCGACCGACACAGGCGCAGACCGATGATGAGGCCACACGGAGCAGCTTCACCGATTCTTCAACTTGTGAACACCAAAATGGCCATAGAACAGTTACAAAACAACAACAAAGATTGCTGATACGGTGAGCTGTCCATTAACTGGGAGCAATGCACTCAACGCCAGACTCAGCCGATTCCATCTGACTGACACCTGTGTTTGTAACTGCAGACGGCTGTGGCAGCAAAGGCCCTCATGCTTGAAGCCCATCCACTGTGGCATTACATGTATGGTAGCTTCCGTTCCGTCTGCACAATATATATTTGCCAATTGAAGCTTCTTGCCTGAGAGTTTTGTTTGATCAGGTGATAAGCATGGTGGTGAAACTTTTGCAAACGTTGTCACCTCTCTGCCCTTCATTCTCCTTGGACTGCAGACACCAAGGCAAGACATCTACTGAGACGAGATGATCCTTTGTCTAGTTTTTTTCTGAGTTTGCATCTAATATAAGAAAATTCGGTGCCGCAGGAAGAACATGAATGCTGCCATCTACGCCAACTCGCTGGTTGGAGTAGGAATAGCTTCAGGCCTGTATCATTCGTCCAAAGGAGAAGTCAGAAAAATCCTGAGATGGGCTGACTATACTATGATTGCCACAACTACATTGGTGAGTCATATTTCTCATCAGGCGGTTGTTAAATGATCAGAATTTGCGCAACATATAATATAATGTTTTATGTGCAGTGTTTATCTAGAGCAGTTAGGAATGAGAACCCAGGAATACTAATGGCAGCATCAACATTGCTCCTGCCGTTTCAGCCTTTCGTGGTTTCAGCTGTCCACACTGGAATGATGGAGGCAAGTCCTCTAAATGATTTGGCAGATTGTTATGTCTAGAACAAAACATTTCAATGATCAATTGACTGCGTTATAGGATTGAAAGAAAACTGATGGAGAATCTAATTGTCCCTACATGCAGGTTTCTTTTGCAAAGAGAGCATCAGTTGAACCAGAGCTCAGAATGGTACATAACCTGCACAAGATGTCATCTGTACTGGGAGGCGCGCTGTTTATTGCCGACGATTACTTCCCAGAGACACCGTATATCCATGCTGCATGGCACCTTGCTGCTGCAATTGGCATTGGCACATGCAATAAGCTTCTTGTGTGACATTGGATCCAACCCTGCTGGTATCAACAAATAGTTGATTTCAGTTTATTCAGGAGTTAATTCAGCAATATCAACTTGCCGGCATAAGGAACAGTGTACAGCATAGGTTACATATAAGAGAAGACTGGAGCATTTTTCAAATTGATACCAGGAAAGTGCTTTTGTATCTCAGGAAAATTTAGCAACGAAAATGGGACGACTAGGTCAGCTTGCATATGTAGTTCTGCTATGATTTTGGGTTGGTGTTTAATTCATTGTGACAATGGGGTGGGCTGTCATAACGTTTTTTTCTACTACAAAATGAATAAGATGGACAGAGATGTTGAAGCTTCAAAGACCTCATTATTAGAACTATAATTTGCGGAACTAAACATATTTGTAATTCTAGCAGTGTTATATCTGATAATTACAGGAAACAAGTGTCTAGAACAATTAATGGTAAGTCAAAGTATCATGTTCTAACCTCGAAAGAGCAAAGATCGAAACTGGTGCATAATTCCACAGTTTGACCAGAAATCAAAGAAAGTGTGCTGTGAAATGCAGACAGAACATTTTGTCTTCTCTAGATTTGATTTTTTTTTCTATTACTGCATTCATATACACTTGACGGTTGCAAAATTTCAATCCTTCAAATTCTGATGATTACTGCATGTTAAATGTGGATTGTGGAACACAGAGCCCCAATGTTTAATGTGAAGTCTTGTGAGTGAAACAAATGTCTCATGTGAAGTCTTGTGAGTGAAACCGATCAATTCGCCAAGCTCATGCTACCAACATGCTGGTCTGGTTTTGGTTCACCCAGCTCCCGCCAGCAGGCTTCCCAGCATTCGGTGAAGCCACTCTTTCCCTCACAATGCGAGCCTGCTCCCACTGACCAACGCAATAAGCTTCTTGCATGACATTGGAACCAACCCTGCTGGTATCAACAAATAGTTGATTTCAGTTTATTCAGGAGTTAATTCAGCAATATCAACTTGCCGGCATAAGGAACAGTGTACAGCTTAGGTTACATAGAAGAGAAGACATGAGCATTTTTCAAATTGATACCAGAAAAGTGCTTTTGTATCTCAGGAAATTTTAGGAACGAAAATGAGACGAACTAGGTCAGGTTGTGTATGTAGTCTGCTATGATTTTGAGTTGATGTTTAATGCTTATTGTGACAATGGGGTGGGGTGTCATAGCGTTTTATTTTACTACAAAATGAATAAGATGGACAGAGATGTTTAAGTTTCAAAGACCTTATTATTAGAACTAGAAACTATACATATTTGTAACTCTACCAGTGTTATCTGGTAATTACAGCAAACAAGTGTCTAGAACAATTAATGGTAAGTCAAAGTATCATGTCCTAACCTCGAAAGAGCAACTGGTGCATAATTTGACAGTTTCACCAGTCAAAAAAAGTATGCTGCGAAGTGCAGACAGATCATTTTGTCTTCTCTATTACTGCATCCATATACACCTGACAGTTGCAAAGTTGCAATCCTTCTGCATGTTAAACGTGGATTGCGGAACAAAGGGTACAATGTTTCATGTGAAGTCTTGTGAGTGAAACCAATCAATTCCTTAAGCTCATGCTACCAACATGCTGGTCTGGTTTTGATTCACCCAGCTGCCGCCAGCAGGTTTCTCAGCATTCAGTGCAGTCACTCTTTCCCTCACAATGCGAGCCTGCTCCCACTGACCAACGCCGGCATACATGTTTGACAGGAGCACAAGATGCCCAGCTGCACGGTCTGGCTGTAGCTCAATCAATCTATCAATCACTTTGGCTGCAAGCTCAAGATTATCTTCCCTCTTGCATCCACTCAGTAGTGCTCCCCATACGGCCTCATTAGATTGCAACGGCATTGTCCCCGCAAGCTCAAGAGCTTCATGCAATTGTCTGTTGCGGCAGAGCATGTCGACCATGCATCCATAGTGCTGTATCTCTGGGGTGATCCCATAAACTCTTTCCATGCTCTCAAAGTACTTCCGGCCATCATCAACCTTCCCTGAGTGGCTGCACGCCCACAGCACAGCGAGCAGTGTTGCACCATCAGGACGTTCCTCCATCCTGTGAAACAATTCTAGTGCCTCCTCGGCACGACCATGGATTGCAAGCCCGGAGATCATTGTAGTCCATGAGATGGTACTCCGCCTTGGCATCTCAAGAAACATGCGGCGCGCGTCCTCCACAGCCCCACACTTCACATACATATGGATGAGTGCATTGTCCAGCGAAACAGTCCTCTGCTCCTGGCTTTCCTGGTCGACACGCGCATGTATCCATCGCCCAAGACGCAGGTCCCCCAAATCCGCACACGCTGTCAGCAAGGCAACCATCGTCACTGAGTCATCCTTGACCCTTGCCTTCCTCATGCTCCAGAACAGCTCAACCGCCTCTGCTGCCCTCCCAGCATTGGCGCACCCAGCGATCACGGTCGTCCAGGCCACTGCATCCCTCCCAGGCATCTCACCAAAGAAACGAAGAGCCGCGTCGACCTCACGACACCGCACATAAGCAGAAAGCATGCAATTCCATGCCGCGGCCGTCCTGTCGGGCATTTCATCGAACACCTTCCTGGCGTCGACCAGCTTCCCTGTCACCGCATACATATCGAGGAGACTGGTCATGACGTGCGAGCTGGATCGCGCGAACCCGCCGGCAAGCGCGCTCGCGTGGAGGGCGGGCCCGTAGGGGAGCGCTGCAGCGCCCGCGCTGGCGAGGGCGGCGAAGAGCGTGGAGAAGGAGAAGGCGTTGGGGCGGAACCCGTGGCGGGAGACGAGGCGGGAGAAGAGGGAGACGAGTTGGCGAGGCGGCGCGCGCGACTCGACGGCGGCCCGGAGGAGGAGGTTGGCGAGAGTGGGGGGCGCGGGCGGGGATGAGGCGGAGAGGAAAAGCGACTCCGCGCGGGGGAGGTCGGCGGCGGCGGCGGCTAGGGAGAGGAGCTTCGCGAGGAGGAAGCGCTTGCGGTGAAAGCCGTTGAGGAGGAGCTGCGCGTGGAGCTGGTCGAGCGCGTGGCGCGCGGCGCCGGAGGGGGACGTGGTGCCCGGGGCGGGGCCGCGGCGGCGGGCGTGCTGCGCGAGGGGGTAGAGGCGCTGCTGCAGCGAGCGGGAGTAGGGGATGTGAGGGGGCAGGTTCGGCGGGATGGGAGGGCGGCGATGACGACTGAGATCGCTGGGCATGGTTTGGTTAGCTCCGTCTCCTCCGGCTTGGTGGTTTTCTGCGCGGGAATGGTTAACCACACCTTACTTTTTTTTTTTTTTTTTGAACAAAGTTAACACCTTCCAGCAAGGAGGTGGAAGGGGGGTTGTCACGGTTGGTCACGACTCAGCTAATTTTTTTGGGGATACTTTTAAAAATTAAGAAAAACAATATTGGATTTGCTAATTCTCAGGCGTCTGATTTTTTCTTATGTCTCAGTCACCCACAAAAATGTGCAAGAGTTGATTGCACTTTTCTGCCAGAAAAGTGCAATTCGTTCTAGTTGCACTTTTTTTGAACTGCAGGTGCACTTTTTCTGAGATGATTTAGACTTAAGAAATTCTCATACGCCTGATTTTTTCTTATGTCCCGGTCACCCACAAAAATGTGTATGAGTTGCACTTTTTTAGGAGAAATGTGCAATTGCACTTTTCTGGCAGAAAAGTGCAACTACAGTATATCATCTGTAAACATTTTTAGTTTTTACAAGGTCTTATGTGCAAGACCAAAAATGTCGAAAAAATATTCTGAATAATACAACAGTGTATTGCCGGTATTCATATAAATTTCATCGGTTTTGTAGACAAACCATAACTACCATCAACAGATACTATGTGGCTTGTCACTCGGGCTCGCCAAAGTGTATATTGCGTACTCAAAAAAAATTCCACTTATAGTTTTCCTAACATGATCATCCCACGTTATCATGTAGGATATCAAGTGTCTCCTTGAGCTTAGTTTTTTTTTCCTTGGTTGTGTATCTAGAAAGAATCTCACCAATAAACTTGACAAAACTAGATTGAACAACAAATGTGTCTATTAATCACACAAGTTTCCATTGTGATATTGTGTGTGATACTTCGGTTTGAAGCCGAGACAATTTTCTATGATACACACTCCCTCCGGCCAAAAATATATGGCGTATAAATAGAGTAAAAAACTCTAAAATATATATGTTTGACCGAAGATATATACAAAAATATGAGGATCTATAGTTCCGAATCATTAGATTCACAATAAGATATATTTTCATAATGTATTTACGAAATGTTGCGATTGTTGGTACTTCTTTTATGTATTTAGTAAAACTTAGAAAGTGTTGACTTTTTTACGCGATTTATAAGCCATTTATTTGGAGGAGTGTCAAATTGCGCCACATGTAGCAAATACACATACATATCCAACGAAAGAGCTCGTAAGAAACATAGAAGACAGAAAAAGCGGACAGCTCGCTTTGCGATAGCTAAAGTATGTGCCATCTTGTTCATGCCACGGCTAAGATGACACTATTGATTTTGAGGGGCATAGGAAAATTCACCTTGCTAATTGGCAGTTAGTCTGTATGAAGAAGGAATTTGGCGGCCTTGGCATTCCAAATATTAGAGACCTCAACACCTGTCTTTTGGGCTCTTGGGTCAAACGCTTCATGCAGACTGAAGATAGGCTTTGGAAACAAATTGTAGGTCAGAAATACCTCTCTTCTGCCCCAAACATCTTCTGTGCCGACAACACTGACACCTCAAATTTCTGGAAAGGAGTCATGTGGGCGGCCCAGGCTGTGAAAATCGAGCACAGATGGGTTATTGGAGATGGGCGGAAGATTGAGTTCTGGGAAGACTGCTGGTTTGGTTCTTCCCCTCTAGCTGTCCAGTTCTGGGAGCTTTACTCCACTTGTTCTCAACAGTGCCAGACCATTTCCCAGGTTTGGGATGGGTCTGTCCTCAAGTTAACCTTTAGGAGAAATTTCACCCCCCAACTAATGGAACAATGGTACACTCTGGAAGCCATTGTACAGAGTATCTCCATGAACGGGGATTCAGACTCCTTAATCTGGTCTTACAACCGTTCTAGAGTATAATCATCTAGTTCTTTATATGCTGTCATTAACTTCAGGGGTGTGAAGCAAAGTTTAGATTCCTGTAGTTTGGAAACTCATTATCCCACCTAGGATTCAAATTTTTCTCTGGCTTGTCATGTATAATAAAATTATGACTAGAGACAACCTTAAGAAAAGGCACATGAACAAGCCCGAGGACTGTGTTTTCTGTAGTGAGCCAGAGACTATAAATCATCTCTTCTTTGATTGTATCGTTGCAAAAAATGTTTGGTGCAGGATTAGCAGTTTTTTTGGCAAAAATCTGGGTAGTGATCTAGCTTCCATCACTCACTACTGGATTGCAAATAAAGCTCATACTGCTCTCAACTCTATTTGTGCAGCTGTACTTTGGTCCCTGTGGACTCTAAGAAATGATATGATTTTCAATGGCTTAACTTGGCTTAGTTTGAAACAGATTTGGTGGATTATCTTAAGAAATCTAAGGAGATGGCAAAGCATTTTCACGGAATCGATGACGGACTTGGTGAAACTTTTCTGCCAGTTCTGCCATCAGTTCCTGTTGATGCCTCTGCAAATCGAACCGAGCTAAGGGACCGTCTGCGACCCTCACAGGGACCCCCCCCCCCCCCCCCACCACCACACACACACACACTCTCTCTCTCTCTCTCTCTCTCTCAAGATGACTGAAGATCCGGGAAGACTTGAACTTGCACCTGTTGTTCTCTTCACCAGTCCCAAGTCAACTCTGAATGCTGGCTTCTAGTCTTTTCCGCTGGTGGAGGGAGCGACAACAGAAACCTGAAGGCCCTACCGCTCCACTTCTGGCCTGCGTGCCATGGCTTGGTCCTCTGCTCATAAAAAGGATCTGTGTAATCTCTAACCTGGTAGTCAGCAAAAAGAAGAGGAATCTGTAGGTCTGCTTTACTTTCGTTTGAGAACCTAGAACTTGTACTCTGCTTGTGTGTTTTCGTGGGCTTCTTAAATGGAGCTGGGAGTGTCCTTCCTGTTTTTCTAAAAAAAAAATGACACTATTTTTCTTAATTTTTTTTTGAAAATCCTATAAAGAAATGATATTCTTTAACAATTGGATAAAAATGCCAATGTTTTTTGTGTGGCTACTGGCTACCCATCCTATGGCTTTAAGAGGTAAATTTTATATTTACCCGGTGGACTATACTATAATACTGTAAAAACTTTTACCATGCAGATATCCACTGGAAATTGTGAAATCACATGGCATCGAGCTCAATTTACTGAAAACATTTCCAGGACTTGAACTACAGATTTGACCTACGCTCCTTGCTCACACAGTCACACAGTCACACTGCACTGCATCAACGGCACTCCTCCTATGGTGGCAAACTCAAGCAGGAAAACAAATTCCCCAGTCAAATAGTTCAGATTTGCCGCGCCCCCAATGCCAACCCCATGCCGCTCTCGCCACTACTCCGCCTCCTCCTCTCCTCCAGCCGCCGTCCCCTCTCTACGCTCCACCGCCGCCAATCCGCCTCCGCCGCGGCCGCTGCCACCCCGGCTACCTCAAACGACCGTGCCGCCCAGCTCGCCGCCGCCATCCACGGCTCAGCCGCGGCCAAGAATTTCCTGCACGCCATCCGTTTGACGAAATCCCTCGTCCAGGCTTCCTCCCCCAGCGCGCGCCCGGGCGCTGCGGCCTTCGCCGCGCTCGCATCCACCTCCAGCTCCCCGGCCCCCGCGCTCGGCGTGCTCGTCATTGCTCTCTCCCAGATGGCGCTCCACGACGAGGCCCTGTCCGTGTTCCAACGCCTTCGGATGCTGCCGGCGTTGCCAGCGTGCAACGCGATCCTCGACGTGCTTGTGAAAGCCCACAAGTTCGACCGCGTCTGGAAGCTGTTCGATGAAATGCTGTGCCGGGGGATGGTGCCAAGCGTGGTGACATATAACACGCTCATCAATGCTTGCCGGCTCGAGGGTACTGTGACGAAGGCCTGGGAGGTCTGGAATCAGATGGTGACGAGACGGATTGACCCAAACGTGGTCACGTACTCGACAATGATATGTGCAGTCTGTGAAGAGGGCCGCATTGGCGAGGCTGAGCAGCTGTTCTTTACCATGAAGGAAACAAGGATGCAACCTAATCATTACACCTACAATGCACTGATGAGCAGCCACTGCAAGATGGATGGTGTCAACCGGGCACTTGCGTTGTACCAGGAATTGCTGAAGAGTGGTTTTGTTCCCAATGCGGTGATCTTTACAACTCTAATTGACGGTTTCTTCCAGGTGAACAGAACAAGTGATGTGAAAAATACTTTACTTGACATGTACATGTATGGAGTTGCTCCCACTGTGCCCATCTACAACAGTTTGATTGATGGAGCTTTCAGGTCTGGTGATGCACAAGAAGCATTAACAGTTTATCAGGACATGGCTCGCCTAGGTTTGCAGCCAGATGAGTTCACCTGCAGCATAATTGTAAGAGGCCTCTGCGATGGAGGTCAAGTGCAGGTAGCGGCCAGGTTTCTTGAATTAATGGAGCAATCCGGTATTAACCTAAATACTGCTGCCTACAACTCACTAATTGATGAGTACTGCAAGGATGGAAATCTAGCGGAAGCCCTGGCAACATGCACAAAAATGAGTGAGGTTAGAATTGAGCCCAATGTGGTGACATACACCTCCTTGATAGATGGACATTCAAAGAAAGGAAAGATGGAAATAGCAATGGCTATATACACAGAGATGATAGCCAAAGGGGTTGAACCTAATGTTTTGACATATACGGCTCTGATCCATGGCCATGCCAAGAATGGTGACATTGATGCTGCTTTTAGGTTACAGAAGGAGATGACGGAGAAAGGCATTTCTCCCAATTCAATCACAGTGTCGGTTCTTGTTGATGGTCTGTGCAGAGAGAATAGGGTTCAAGATGCAGTCAGTATCGTCCTGAAGTACTCACGGCAGAAGCAGAATGGTGACATTCGTTCCTGTTTTTCGAACTCTACAACTGAGGAAGACCATGCGGTCCCAAACAGTGTGACGTATATGACCTTGATATATGGTCTTTATATAGATGGCCAATACCATGAAGCTGGTAAGTTCTTCTCTTGCATGAGAGAATCCGGTATGGTGCCTGATAGCTTCACTTACTCACTACTGATTCGGGGACAGTGCATGCTTGGCTATGTGTTGAATGCCATGTTGCTCTATGCTGATATGGTCAAGATCGGTGTTAAGCCCATGAGATATGTCACATTCTGCCCTGAGATTTGGTCAAGGGATTCACCAAATGTTCTCAAAACTGAAACGTGAGTGCTCGATCATCTGAAGAGATTCAAGACTTCAGAGCAGTTCCACACAAGGCCAGTTCACAGATTCTGGGCCTAGTGATTTGTTAAGTCATTACACTGACGAACCATTCGTTGGGATCATATTGAAGGCTCACCATCTCAATAGTCCTTTGCATACGAGTTCCATAGAAGAAATTATTAGAAATGAACCTGCTTCTCAAGGTAGATGTAGGTTCAGCCAACAAGACATTAATTGGCTGGCAAGGGCATCATTTATGACCACCAGCTCTGTAAATGAAAATAAGGGAAGTCCCGTCCCCTATGGAACGTGTCAGTGGCATGCTGATCATCAGGAGCTGCTTAAAGAAGAAGATGATTGTAATGAACAAACCATGAGATTTGAAGGCCAGCTGTAGCAAATGACAAAATTGTGACCTAGTGCACTAAACCACTTTGGTGCTGGTTGATATATCATTTTGCTTGTGCTCTGAGATAGCCGAGCTCAGAGGAGAGACGTCGATGAAGCATAGAGCACATGCTGCACTAGGATTATAATGGACATTATGATCCATATCACAACACATCAGTCATATATAATTGTACAGCTTTGCAGCTGGTTATAATTTGCTGCCACAAGAGAGATGTGAAGATGCTTTCTTTGTATTTATGCAATTATCAATCAAGTTACGCACCTGATAGAATTATTGATTGATGATCTTATCTTCATTTCAAATTTGAATGTGGATGATGATTTTATTTCTGTTTCTACATTAATTTATTGATTATGGCACAAAGGTCGGTTTTCAACCGTGCTTGTTAACTATGTGTGAATCCATATCTTTTTCATTAGTCTAGTATTGCAAAATGGCATATTACAAAGCTGTCTCTAGGACTCCCAGAAGATAATTTCACCATTGTCGCCAAGAAAACCAAGATCCTTGAGCCTCCTTTCCTGGTAGTACTCAAGGTCATCTAATTCTTGCTCCCTCTCCTTAAAAATATCATTGATTTGCTGTAGTACTTTCTTTTCACCAGTCCTCACTTCAAGGGCGATTTGATGTCTTGATTGCAAATCTTCTCTTTCCAGTAGTTCTTCATCCTAAATATTTTATGCATTTTTCATTAGACTAATTAGGAGGTAACCAAGAAATAAGATGAAGCGAATAACATTCTTTTAGTATGCTCACCTCTTCTATTGTGGTGTGATAGGCAGCAAGGGCTGATTTGCAGGCTTTTTGGATGACTTGGCATATTGATTCCTCGTTATCACGACTCACAGGAAGTTCAAGGTGGTCCCAAACTTTATTTCTAAAGAGAGCTTCCAAGAGAAATGCATCTGTTCCACCAAGAACAAGTAACCGCAGGTAAGGAATCATTTGAGGAGGAAGAGATTCGCCAAGGACAACATCAAAGTATGCAGTCTCCCCCATTCCATTTAACTCTGCAATGTCAAGTTTGTCTCCATAGAATGGATCAGATTCAGAGATCTCCAGCGTCAGAGTATACGAGTCCCTTGACGAGTTCCATTCTGTGAACCCATAGTCAAGTGCCAATTCGGCATTACTCTTGTCCAGGTCATACTGAACATATACCTGTCAAGGTATATTTCTCTTGTAAGTAGCACATATTTTAGCTTACTCGCTTGAGATTATTAAAACTGCTAGTTATGGAATATACATTTTGAGGGCATTTAGATAACAGGAATAATGCAAGTTTGTGTGTACCTGTTCCCCAGATTTAACTTCCAGTGGTGTTCGCAAAGAGAACACAACATCCCTGCCCAGAAATCCCTTTCCTTTGATCTCCCAACTAGGTTCTTTTGAGGTAATATCACCATTGTGATTGATCTGATTTGATAAAATACCAAACATGATTAGAACTGAATATATTCATGATATTCAGGTGTACTATATTATGTAAAGGAAAAAAAGATACTGTACATGAAACCAGTCTCTAATGGAAAATATTAGAAACGGTAAGTATGACAAATTAATCGCAAAATTTACAGAAATGCCTGTTGTAGCAATGAGAGTTGGCTTCGAGTTCTTTGGATTAGCAACATCAGACCGTGTCGGCATGTTTTGTGATCGATTATCTTACCATATCAGCAAATGGTATGAGAGCAAGCTTGTCTCCACGGAGCTCTGAAAAAACTCTTGATCTTAGTACCCCAAATGCCATAGGAAGTCATCAAATGTTATGGTACCAGGGAAAAGATCCTTATTCGGGACTATGATCTCAGCTTCAACATTATCGAACTCGCTCTGCACATACTCTTTCACACCCATTGTTGTGCTCAACAATTGCGTTCCTGCCAGCAAGGGAAGCAATCAAACAAAGTTAATTACTACATCTAGTAGCCGCTAACCCACAAAAGAAGTTCAAATTTCTACAGAGAAGGCATGAATTTTGCATTGCGCGCTCACCTTGTATCTCCAAGAGCTCTTCTTCTGACCTGCACTGGAGGCACGAAGCAACCACTCGAAAGCATCAGAAGGCGCCATATGAGGTCGTGGGGAATCAGCAAAGAGAATTTCATCAAACACATGGAGAGAGATCAGCGCCACCTCACCAGAAGATGGTGGAGTCTGTCTGGCGCGGGAGGATGGCGAGGTAGGGCGCCCACAGCGAGTCCCCTCCGCGCGCAGCCTCCCGGAGGATGAGCAGAGACACGGTGACCCACGGCCGGAGGTCCCCTGCGCTTTTGCAGACGCGGCCGATTTCGGAGGAGGCGACGGCGTCGGCGTCCATCCAGAGCTTCTTGGGCACCTCGGCGACGACCTCGCCCCGGGGGAGGTTCCGCGTGGCCACGAGGCCGACGCCCTCAGGCACGACTGCCGGAGCCAGCGCGCCCGTGTCCGCTCCGTGGGAAGATAGCCAGCGGCGGAAGTTCTGCAGCGCGGCGTCCGAGGGCGCGGACGCCGCCGATGCCCCTGTGGCTGCAGCGGCCGCTCGCGGGAGCAGGTGGAGGAGGGGTCTCGGCGGCCTCGCCGGGAAGCCGACGAGGGGAGGCGGTCCGTGACCAGAGAGGAGTTGAGGCGGGAGGACTAGGTGGAGAGCTGCCATGGCGCGGGCCGCGGGGCGCACGCCGCACGGGGAAGAGACGGGCACCGCGACGTCGGATGCAGAGGAGGCGAATGTTTGGATTGGGAGACGACGACCGTTGGTTTTGGTGTCTAATAAATGGCGGGAGTGGATATGATTACTTGATTAGTGCCGACCCTGAACTTCAGTGTGATCTACTAATACCATCTTGCACCTTTTCTTTCTGCGGGGTTATAATATCTTGCACGGTAACAACATGTATGTTGGTACTTAGTAGCTATTTTGTTTTTAAGGCTAGTTTTAATCCTTTTTGATCATTGGGTAACAAAGGACAGAATAAACATTTACTCCCTCCGTATCGTAATATAAGATATTTTAGCTATTCGTATACCGAGAAAAATAAAAATAAATCTACACATCAATTACGTCTATATACATAACAAAATTTGTAACACTCAGTGTTGAACCAAATTTGATGCAACCTGAATAACAGAATAGGCAGCCAGTCAAATTTGCATGCCGAAGAACATATGTTTGATTGTTTCATCACGTTGACAAAAGCAACATTGCTTACCCCCATACCAATTATGTTCCGCGAGGTTGTCTTTTCCTAAAATGAACCCCTCCACCTCGCACACGCGGTCCAAGAAGGGGGACATGTCCCCCAGTTTGTCTCCCATCCCTAAGCTCCCATTTGATCTTTTTATGTCCCCTCTATGATGGTCGCCAAGCCCGGCAATCAAGTGAATATTCGAATTGTATATGCTAGATAGATGTGTGTAGATACAGGAAAGAAGATTAAAAAAAGCACATGGAAGAGAAGAGGGGGAAGAAAAGATAAGAAGATGAGAGCATTGGAGGAGTTGGAGAGAAAGTAAAACAAGGTGAGAAACATGATGGTTGTTTTAGAACCAATAAGAGTATACGACATTGTGTTGTGTAGTTCTAGAGGTGGTACACGACGATATGCTTGAATTCATGATGAATACGACAAACTGCATTGTCTTCTCGTCATACCGTGCACCAAATTATCATGATCAGAACCAAAGCATATTGTATACATTACTTTTCAAAAGCTGCTCCTTGAGGCTGCAAGCAATTTAGGATATGAATTGCAGTGTTACCTAACTTTATGTGCAATAATATATCCATTAAAAAATCAGAATATTGGAAATGTTCTATACTTGTGAAAAACAAGATAATGCACATGAGGAACTCTGGAACAACGACATCAACCAAACATGCGCATATAATGTGAATTTGAAAGTTAGCTAAGTCACATATATTGGTTGAAACATGATGAATTTTGTTATGGCTGGTTAACTCAATATAATATATGATGCCTAGTTGTTCGATAAGCCTATGCTCTCAACTTTTAATATGTTTTTATGAAGATATGGCCTACATGAATTGGAGGTTTCGAGTTGCAAGACATGAAGGTATGTCTAAAGCTATCATGCAAACCTGATGTTGTGCTTTGTTTCCAGAATAAAGTGTATGCTATACTTATGTGGCCTATTTTTCATTTCATTGTAAAACAAGTTTATCTTGTGTGGCCATTTGATTAAGTGGTGATGCACTTAGCCTGATGTGGTGTGGTTTCATCCCGAAACCTGGATTATCATGGTTTATGAATGGAAGTCTAAATCAGGATTATATTTCTATCTGTTTCAATTTTTGTAGGAAATTAGATGTAAGTACCATAGTCTATCAGCAAGAATCACCACTATGAATGTGTTATGTGTAACTAAATAGAAAAACAACACTACGAACTCTAATTATCATGATGCGTACCTGATTGATTTATTGTTTTCTGCCCCCAGATTGATATTTGCACGTAGCCTAAGGGAGAATTACACCTCATACGGAAGAGTAAACTGAACCACTAAACACCTACATCTGCGGTGTAGAAATGAAGGGACAACCATGGTAGCTTCTAAAAGACATATGCAAAGCTCTGAAATATTAATCAGAATGATTGCCTCTTCAACAACAAGTGAGTTTGCATATAGATCACAAACAGTGGACTGATGCGTAGCTTTAAGAGAGATTTCAAACTTAGGGTAGACGGCACTTTTCGTCCAAGTTGTCGTACAGAAACTATGCCTCACCAGGTATCTCGTCCACTCCCTTTGCATGAAGTGACGACACTTTCTTAGGAAAAAGGGGGGGCATGTCCCCCCCCCTCTCCCCCGCCTCTTATGTAGAAAATATTAAGAATGTCCTTAATTGGTAAGGTTAAATTCCAAAGGTTAATTAAAAATAAGAATAATTTATTCTTTAGGCACCGTGAACTATGTTTGCCCCTCAACAATCTTCATCAAGCTACCACTATACTATTGGACAAGTATTTTCCTTTCCAAAGCCTTTTCTTGATTCTTTCCTCCACCTATTACCGTTATGTAATATTGAGCCTTCGAGAACCCCAAGATAACAGGTGGGAGTGTTAGAGCCTACCTCCTTGTCTTTATATACATTATTCTATTTGATGATAACTTCTAATATCCGCAAAAATGGTAACTTCGATGTAAAGTTAGCTTAAGGGACAATCATCTATGAGTATCTTTTACATTGACCGAGATGATAAAGAGGAGCCATGAGTTGACCACTAAACTTTATCTTGATATGGAAGATGTGGTGCGTGATTTCCCGTAGAAACCAAAATATTAAGTTTTATGAAATTTGTAATATAGAGAATAGAATTGAATTCATTCGAGTTTGAAAACATGGAACATGCATAACGACGATGAACTAAAATAGGACGTTTGATTGAGTAGGGTAGCAATGACAACAAGAGCGAGAATGTCAACATAGACAATTTGAGTAGCTCTAGAAAAAACGGTGAGTAATGGCGATGAGGAACATGAAGTGGGAAACAGGTAGATGGGGAAAATTGGGGAACCCCAAATGAAGGAAAGTAGCTAAGGTAAGCAGTGGCGGAGACAGGCCCCGGGCTACTATGACCTTGGCCATGAGTCTCATGCCTGGGCTTTCCTGTAGCTACAGTGCAGCCATATAGCTACAGTGTCAGGAAGGTAGCCCGGGGCGTTGGGGAATCCTGGCTACGCTAGCTACTGAAGGTAAGAGCAACTCCAGCCGCCCCCCCCACGAGGCCCCCCAGGACCGCTTTTTGGACGCCGGCGGGCGATTTTTCTCCCAGTCGCGCCCCTAGGGTCTCGTTTTTCACCGGATTTGGCCCAAAAGTTATCCGGCGTACCCAGGCCGAACCCAGCGCGCTGGGTTCGGCCTGGGGGAGCCGGCACAAGGGAAAAGCCGCGTGGGCCAGCCCTGTCGGCGAGACAATTGTTATTCCCGCCGTTTTCGTTTTGCTTCCCTCCATTTCTCCTTCTCCATATCCCGTAGCTCCCGCCGTTTCCCGCGGAAATCACCTCCCATGGCGCCCAAGAAATTCAGCAACCCACGAGCCGCCGGCGAAGAACCGCCGGCGAAGAACCACCGGCGAAGAGGGCGGGGGCGACCTCCGGCGGGAGGGGTAGGGGGAGGGGGAGGGGGCGGCCGGACGGCTTGAGCAACACCGAGTGGGCGAACGAAGTCGAACGAAGGAAGATGGTCACCGCCAACCGCAAGGCAAGGGACGAGAGGAAGAAGGCCAAGGAGGCGGAGGAGGCCAAGGAGACACGACGAGCGGCGGCGGTGGCGGCCGGGAAACCGTGCTTTCCTGCGCCGTCGCCACTGTATGCGCCGCACGGCCTCTATTTGCCGCCCGGCGCTTGGGGAACCCAAGGAAGCCAAGGAGGAAGCCAAGCAAGCGTGGCGTCACCGTCACCGTCGGCCTTCTCGCCGTCGCCCACCGCCTTCTCACCGGCGTCGCCAGCCACACCCCACTGGAGGGGGGACACGCTGGACTACGGAGACGGCGACTCGCACGGCGGATTCAACCCCAACATAGCGTTCCGCGGCCCTTCCGCACTCAGCGCCGGCACCGGGGGCTCGCCGGCGATGCCATACCGTGGCCCTCTGTTCCACACTCAGCGCCGATCCCGACCCCGACTCCACCACCGACCCCGACCCCGACTCCACCCCCGACGATGACCCCGACTCCGCCAACGGAAGGCTCCACCACGAAAACGACGCCGAGCACCAGTACTACCCCGGCATCGTCGCCGCCGATCGCTGCGCCATCGACCGACCCCTCCTACGTGGTGCAAGTGGAGGACGACGAGCCGGCATCGTCGCCGCAGATCGTTGCAACCATCGACCGACTCCGTCGTGGTGCAAGTGGAGGACGACGAGCCGGCGATTTGAGGTCGACGTCGTCGATTTGGCTGCTTTTGATCGCCGAATTATGTTTTCTTTTCTAAAACTATGCAAACTTGACCGCCGAATTGTGGCTGGATCATCGGACTTGCGATCGCCGATATGTAGCGGGAACATGTCGATTCAATAAAAAAGTGTCTTGGGGGGCCGAAAGCTGGGGGGGCGGGTGGGAACTGAGGCCTCCCCAAGGCTTGGGGGGCGCCGGCGAACGGGCTAAAAAGCCTTCGCCAGATACCCTGGGGGGGCCAACGGCTGGAGTTGCTCTAAGGAACCCCAAATGAAGGAAAGCTTGGCAAGGTAGCAGCAACAAAACCTGGACAGAACCAATTAGTTTTCGCTAGGACGGGGCCGGGACTACTTGAGCGGGGCATTGTTTGTATAAATTCAAATGGTTTAGATCTCAATTGCATTTATGACATGCGAAAAGGACTGCTATGCTAATACAATTTGTGTTTTCTCTAATGATGCAAATGCAGGATAGTATGGTATTCAAATTTGAGGGAGCATGTACTAGCATGAGTTTCTGAATTTCAAAGTCTTACAATATTTGAGGCACATTTGAAGTTTCCCACAGTGTCGTTTGAAACAGAGGAATAGCTCATCCGAATATCCCCTATAGAATGAACTATTTAGGATTTTTGGATAGAAACAGCATGAGGTCTAACCTCAGGTTTATTTCTCTTTGTGTGTGAATGACACTTCTGTTATTCTATATCCAAGGTACCCGTGTGTCCAAATTATTATGTTTCAACTAGGCCTTGTTATGTGTTACACAGATTACAGATATCAGGCCAACATGTGAATTCCAACAAGTGTCTCCCAAAAAGGACCTTTCAACAAATGCAAAACACAGATGAGCATCCACTGAAGCGATGGCCATCAGAAAAGAGAAACACATGCTAAATCTCAGCCTTTCCCACACAGACATGCTATAACGGGGATCACAAGTTCACAGGTTACTACAGCGAGCAAAATATGTTTGGACAACTCTTAAGTAGCTAGAATACACATGTCCAGACGCGCTTATTGAGTCAACAGAGAAGACATGGGGGCCTTTGCATCCCATATTAGCCTGAGGTGTTGCGTCCCAAACCTGAAGCATACTTTCAGATCAGTTCTTCCTCCCTTCGCACAGGATGAAGTGGTACCCGTGCCTACAAAGGAGCCAACAAACATATTATAAATTTATAACAAAATATGATGCAGGTGATTAAGAATCTAAAGGAGCAAACAGCTTTAGTAATAATATAGGAGAGGAACTCAGTATTTCGTTTTATCCATAAACCAGTAGTAGAATATCCAGAGTACTAGTCAAAAGGAGCATCACAGTATTGCACCGATCATGACTCGTGTTGTAGGCACTACTTGCATGATCGATAAGCAAACTATGGAAGAGAAGCAGTGATAGTTCACATACGTAGACTTAAATGGCGCGCTAGTAGCTCCCACAGGTGTGTTAAATGCAACCTCCTGGAAAGGACCAGCCATTTTGCCGCGTGGGAACCATCCAAGATCTCCACCTTTCTTTCCTGATGGGCACTCAGAGAATTCTGAGGCTATCTGCAGTACCAAAAACGACTGCCGCGTAAGTCAAATGAAATATTATTCATGACATTTTATAGAGTAGGAAATACAGTCTACAGTCTAAATACAATGTGTTTAAGAACTGTAGTATATAACAGAACATTAATTTCAAACTAAAGGTAAAATTACTAGGAAGATATTTTTTCATTTAGATGGCACGTGCATAATTGCACTAGATAGCAGTCACAGGCCTGTCCCAAGTAGCAGGCGCAACACCTGACTCCCGGCAGATTCCATCAGTGTTCACCACTCCTAACATATATCCTAATTCCAGCAGTCACAAGCAATGCAAGTGAAAGTACATAAAAGATATCTTAGTCAGCCAGCTTTCAGAAAGCAGTTTGCTTAGAGACAATGCACCGGACTACCGGACGGTTTCTATTCCAACCTGTACATTATTCTTGCATGTCAAGACAATTAACTGAGATTAAAGAACAGAGAACTTGATGATTACTAATTTTTTCCTGAGAACAGCTTGATCATATCCAAGTAAAAGCTCCCAATATCCTTTGGGCCTTTGGCATAGTCTTTTGGTGAGCTACTCTGACAGTCAATCTATTACTACTCTAGAATTGGCATCACCAATATGGAGAGTCATATACCAGTTTTAGGACAATTCCTAAAATCATTTTTGCTATCAGTACCTTTTGCCCCATCAAATATAATTAAGTAGCCCAACTTCTGTTTAAAATGTCATTTAACGGCATAGAAAGTTAGCCCGTCATTGACTGACTTCACACAAACACTATTTGTGCTTCTCAAGAGACGATGAAACTAGGGTAGTCAGGTTGTACAAATCCAACAGGGGTGCCAAACTGAGCATGCATCCAACTTTCGGGTACCATGACTGAAGGATTTAGAACCATACAGGAAATAAAGAATGTAACATGGTTTGTGGATTGTGTCATCTAACTGCAACAGATGAGCACCACTGGTTCAATCAATTGCGAACGCTAACATCACGAGGAATAAAACAGGTAAAACCTAACCAATAGATCGTTAACAGAAACAGGTTACTGAAAATGTGTACAGGATGCAAATTGCAGATGGTGAATTACACTCTAAGGTTCCCATCTCAAGCATTTCCCCTTTCAGCATAATACTACACTAGTTTCAGAGCTGAGAAGGATACACCAGAGAGCGCTTATCAATCTGCCAATTACCTTGGCAAACTCAGCAGGAGGGACCTTGTCCCCGTTGTCCAACCAGCCTTCCTGCAGCTTCTTGTACGCATCATTGATCTTCCCCTGCTTCTCGCACAATACGTGCCTAGCTGCAAACACAGGACAACAATACACCAGTTACTACTTACTACCAAAAAGGACACAATTGAGTATCTAAATCAAGCAAGCCTTCAACACAGGCATCGAATCACGACTTCACAATCCTGCTAATTTCCGAACCCGGGCATCACAGGTGAATCCAGCCACTTGCGAATTGGGGCACTGGCCCCAACCCCACAACCCTAAGATCTCACCCTAATCTCGCTGGGTTTCAATCCGATCTCATCACAAACGGCGAGTAAGGATCCGTGATACCTTTGACGAAGGTGCAGGTGCCGAGGTCGTCGCCTCCCTTGCCGCCCTTTCCCTTGCCCTTGCCTCCCTTGCCGCCTCCGGCGTCGTCGGAGGAACTGGCCGCCTGCTTGCCCTTTCCCTTGGCCTCCTTCCCCTTCCCGTCCTTCCCCATCGAGCGAACGCGAGGTGTTGATTTAGAGCAAAAACCCTAGCAAGACTGAGATTGAGATGAGAAGTCGAGGCGAGGACGAGGAACGACGAGACGAATAAAGCGACCAGGAGGATATTTGGACGGAACGGGACGAGAAAAAACGGCCACGGGCAGCCGGCCCACTGGACTGGACTTTATAAAATGTGCTCCTTTTAAACAAGGGAGCTACTTTATAAAATAAGGGCCCACTGGGCTGGCCCACACGGGCTGCCGCGCTAGCACTACCCCGCTTCCCAAGGGACGCCCCAACCCGCCCACTCCCTAGGCATCACCTAACCTGCCCCGCCTAAACCACTTCTCAAGTGCCGGTGTCATTTGACGGGGGTGCTGGAGGCGCCTCCAACCACCAAATGTGTTTGCGCCTTTGCGGGCGCAACGACCTTCAAGTTTTGTTACTCGGAGTCAAAATGCACCGCATGCTTTGAATTTTTTGTCCAGATATAGGAAGCTTAATGCATCATGCAATTTTCGATGTTAGGCGGTCTCAACAATCCTTGGTGTGTTGACTTGAGTTGTTCCGATATGCTCACAATTTTGTAGGTGTTTTGTTGTCAACATAGACGCAATCGCCGGCAACCTGATAACCACTTGCATTGCGATGTACCTGTTAAGCTAAGTAAAAGGACCGGTTGGACGGAATTGTGTTGGTTTTCATGCCTTCAATACATATTATACAGAATAGCTATGCTCTCAGCTTTTACAAGAACTTCCTTCATGGGATTTCAAACATATATGAAATTATCTTGTAGTAAATTAAGTATTATTTACAAATACATAGTTGGTGTAGAATATAATAATAATAGTCATTTCCGGACGATTTATGCGAATTCATAATTGTGTGAGGAGGTTGGTTTATAGATAGAGATAATTCTATGAGTTCTTCTTTGGTACTCAAGTAGATATTGTGAATTTTAACATTTTGTAACATCATGTAAATATCACGTGCATGCGCTTATCATGGCCAATATAAATTACAAGTCACAATTTGCACCGATTCACTATTTACAATTTTGCATGGATCAAACGTGCACGGTTACTTGCGTAACGTGTGCCCCCGCCATTCCACCCTGCTAGATACGCCCCTGATCAAAATTGACTACAACGGACTCACGTAGGTATTGTGTAGAGAAAGAAATCAAATCACCGAGATGAATCAAATTTGACTTGATAAATTCGAAAAAAATCATGAAAAACATGGCCCATGCAGGTCTCGAACCTGCGACCTTCGCGTTATTAGCACGACGCTCTAACCAGCTGAGCTAATAGGCCGTTTTGTTCCGAATCAAAAGAGTAACATAATGGATAAATACGTTGACGATCTAGTCCTACGTTCTCCTGCAAAGGGAAACCAGATTCCAGAGCAGGAAGCAAGGAGTTACTCATGTCAGGAGAATGGAGATTAGCTACTTTGGCTTACCTGTTTGTGGCTTATGTGCAAGTACTCCTTACCTAAACTTCTGGAATCACCAAGCTAGACGATCTGATCACACATCTTCGCTCCAGCATGAGAAAAGGAGGCAAACACGTAGCCAGAGATGATTTGCCGGCTCGATTGATCCCCCTCCTACTGAGGTCAACAAATCCCGGCAATTCATCCTTGGCTACATGTACGGTGCAGCTAACCTCCTCCCCACATGCAAGAGCTAAAAGATGATAATCGCTGGGTAGCTCGAGCTCATGGCGCCAAAGAGAAGGTCGCCGAGCTCATGGCGCTGGCTAGCTCGATCGGCATGTGCTTCTTATGGGGGAGCTCCTTCTTCATGGCGTTTGGAGCTAGCTCGCTGATGGTCCCGGTCGAGATTGGACACACGAGGAGGAGGACATGCATGGGGGTCACCTCGTACGCGTAGGAGCATGCAGCTCCATCACCTAGGTGCGTGCCAGTGCCAGTGCTAAGACCCGACACCTCCTTTTGGTTGGTCGTCGCACAACAGTTTCGATCCGTCCTGTGTGTCTGCACATGAAAATGTTGCAGGCTAAATTTACGCGGAGGCACGGTGACCACTGTGGTCAGCAATTACTTGGTACACGAGTACCGTACATCGTGCTGTTCGGCAGTAAGCCTTGCAACTAATCAAAGTACGAGAGGGTCGAAAATCAAGGCAGAGTGAGAGACGTATTCGTGGCAGCAGATCACTGTCGACCTCCGGAGATAAAAGCCGAGGAAGGAGGGGCGTCGCCCAATGTCCAGTCAATGCTAGGACATGCACAGCCCGCCGGCCAGCCCGTCTCCATAGTATACCACGGCCGCAACACGCGGGCACCGAATGCACGGACGCAGTTGACAGTAGACTACTGGGATATATGAATATGATGGAGGAGAGGGTTGGACGCGAGAAAGCCCTGAATCTGATGCGATTCATACTGTTGGAGTGTTTTTTTTTTTTTTTTTGAGAAACATACTGTTGGAGTGTTGCTTGCCAGTACTGGAGTATGTACGTACGTTTGCAAGGGATCTGTTAGATTTAGGTTTAACATTATTCTGTAATCATTTTTGACCGAATTGGTTCGACGGTTCGACCGGATTGAGACCAAAGCATGAACAGGATAACGTATGACCTAGGTGAAAATCGTAATAGAAATAAGTCATTTATTTGGTACATTCGTAACACAAGCCATTGGGTGGTGTGGTGGATGGGTCACTAGGATTGCTTAGTGGAGGGTGTGGGTTTGAGTCCTCCCATTACCATTTTGTTTATTAATTCTAATTACGGATTTCGTGCAAATACACATGCATACATATACAAACACGTCATAGGGGTTTCGGTACGGCTATATGTATGACCAGGGCGGAGGCAGGAATGTTTCAATTTGGAGAGGGGGTAAAGCAAAAACTGCAAATTGTACACTGTTAAAAAAATTTAGGAACAAATTAGTGGTGTTAGGGGGGGGGGGGGGCAGGGCCCCTGCTGGTCCCCCCTGTCTCTGCCACTGCGTATGACTTGATAACTCGTTAATGACCATCCTATCCATATTTATGAAGGGGTACGAAGCGATCTCATCCGTTATTATGTTTAGGTTTGGGAGGAGGGGGTGTGTGCCGAAGCAAAACTCAATCCGTAATCATTAGCTAGAACACCAAGGCATGACACCGAAGCATGAGTACTTATTGTTGATAATACGTGTCTTACCCATATGTGATCGTCGTCACGTAGAGCGGCACAAACCCTCTTTTACATGGAAAATACTATAGTCTAATCGGGATGGAACGACTCCATCATTCGACTCGTGCGCTAGCAGCGTCACGCATACAACCCACCAACTATAAACACAAACCTACAACCATGGCCACGTCCCATACGTGCTCAACTTCCGTCCTCCATATCAGCGTTTGGTGTCTCCGATTCTCCGTCCTCCATCACGATGTCCATCGCCTCCGTCACCCGCCATTCGTCAAAGGCGGAGTCGGGTGTCATGAAGGCACGGAAGCTCCTCCGGCTATTCTCGAGTTTTAATCGAAGGCACCCACACAGTAGAGCTAAAGGGAAGATGGAGATGCCATCGGGGATGAGTTTGGACTCGTTAGATATGGTTCTGGCAAGGCTCCCGTCGGCTGGATTCATCACCAGTGAGCCCGATCGGGCGAAATCGATCCAACACAAGGTCGATCGGTTTCTGTGGATTATTTGATGCTACATGAGTTGTTTTTTAATGCTACAAACTCGCATTCATTTTACTGCAAAATCATGATCGAGATGTTGCGATGATTCCGACCCCCGGCCTCATGCGAATGTTGCATTAATGTTTCAAATGTTTGTGTAAGAAGTTGCAAATATCGTTCTCTCATGCTACCTACATGTGTTGACATTTTTCGAGCTTTTGATGCTATAAATATGGATTCGATTACTGACAACTTGCTACATACACATATTTTGTTTGTTTCTGCAAAATGTTGCCTTGTTTTTTTTTCGGATTTTGACCCACCGCGGAAAAAATGTTACACCGATTTTACAATAGCACAATTTTTTTGGTTACACCATTTTTTTTGCTTCATTGTAGCACGTCGGGGTGGTTTAAGGGAAGAAGGGAATCCAACGGTCCGCAAACTTTGATCGACTTTAGAGGCGGGGTTGTATACCACATCGTTTACCTTGGGGGCTTCGTCTTGGACGTTGGCGCCACCAGCTCCACCTCAAGCGGCCATTGTAAGTCTCACATCCCACCATTGTGGTCTTGTAGATGTCAATTCGGGAGACTAGATTTGAGGTTAGGGTTTGTGCGACGGTTAGATCGAGTGTTGTCAACTGTTGATCATTCACTTTATTTTGATATGTAGACGACTAGATTTATTGATTCATAGGTTAGTGGATTGGAACTTCATCCTTTTATGCTTATGCTTGTGGTGATCAACGAAGACGTTGCTTGTTATGTGATCACTGAAGATTATCGGCGTGTCTCAAAAGCATTGTAGTGTGTTGTAGTATAGTAGTGTATTTTTATGCTTGCTATATATTGATCAAGTACATTGTTGTGTTTGTTACGCTTGTGGTGGTCACAGAAGACATTGTGCACTGATCTAGTGCATTGTAGTATATGATTGATATATGTTAGTTCATTGTTATGCTTGTCGGCTCATTTGCATGCTTTGGTCAAGTGTATTGTAACTAATCGCCAATGTCAGTATATGTGACAAGGTGATCAAGACTGAGAAGGATCACATGGTTGTGACGTGTGCCCACCTAGAGGTATACGATGTTCTCTCGCGCAACCACTGGGCAATGAAGCCCGTAGTGATGGGAGGGGGTAGAGAAGGCGACGATGCATCCGCCCACCCACGACCACCAACCAATGGTCGGACACATCCCTAGCTAGAGCATCACTGTTGCGCTAGTTGTGCGTTAAACTACACATGAATGATTGCACATGCTGCTTGCATCCGGTGCCTCCAAGTGGTGTGATGAATGGGTGGCAATGATGAACTTATTAGGACCGGGCCCACAAGAATGTCGGCGACAAGACAACCTCAAACCCACTCCGCAACCAGGACCTGGTTCCCACGCCGCTGCTAACCACGAACCTCCTGCGGGCTTCCCCTATTGCCGAGAAAGACGAGCGCCTCCGCGCGCCCGCGCCACCCTTGCTAGCCGATCTTTTTGAATTTTTTATCATGCGGAGAACAACCCAAATGTTTAGTGTTGCATAGTGGATGTAGTCCATATTGACAAACTTTATTTTGGTCCAAGGTGTGAGTCCCTAATGCTCATGGCACAATGATTGGACGTGGATAAAAAGGCAGCTCCAATGCTCAAATAAAAAAGAACACATTAAGGCATGTCATCCCTTAAGGTAGACCTTACACTCTATAGAAAACAAAGTTGTTTTTAAGGCTAACGTGAACCACAAACTTGTGGGATGCCCATAAAGAAATACTATAGAAAAATACGATGTTCAATTTTTATGTTATGCAATTAATAATACGTTCATCAAATTGATGATCTAAGAACTTTTTTTGAGAGAAAGACCGTCATGGCTAGTTTTATTAATTTCTAATTCACACAGCGGTTACATCGTTCACAATTAAGGGTAAAACAAAATTTGGGGGTATATCGAACCACACAACCTGTGGATTATTCCTCTCAAAACTAGCTAGCTCATGCGCAATATTATTAGACTCTCTATAACAATGTTGAAAGATGACCTTGCCGAACTTATTTGCCAGATCTCGACGATCTTTGAGGATGGGAGGTGCAACAGATGAAAGGGCTTCAATAACATTCATCGCTTCCAACAAGAACTTGTAAGATCATGACGAAGGTAGTAGTGTCGATTTATAGTTAGTGGTTTTTTTTTTACAGGGGAGGGGCCTTGAAGAACCCCGAAGATGCTGCATTAAAACCAGGTAGATACAGACATATGCATAAAGAACCCTAAAACATTAGAAATTACAATGCAGCCTTGCAAACTAGCACAAAGGACCCTAGAAAAGCATGCAAAATGCGATCTGGTCCTTGCTTAGCACCGCCGCAGGAGCTCCAACACCGACCATCCTCGCTGCCAGCAGGGACAAAACCACTTGGGATAGGAAGGGTGAAGAGCGCCGACGTCGCTCCGAAAGAGGGCCTCCATCTTGGAGGTTGAACTGGCCACCATAAGGGCCAAAGATCATGGCAGCAATCATCGACCACCATGTGTTTATCAACAGAACGCAGCATCACCGAACCCGAATCATCACCATCCTTGTCGGCCACCTCATTGCTCTGCTGCTTCTCCTCACCGCCACGGCCAGCCAGAACGCAGAGAAGTTCATAGGAACTTGGGGGGGAGAGGAGCTCCATCGAACATCGCTTATTGGAGGAGGCCACAACGAAGGTATTCTCCGATGTCTCCCTCCTCGAGAACACTGCAGAAAATTGCTTACACAATCGCCCGGTGTCGTGCCACCACACCAGACCGAAGGAACCTCCACGCCAGCCTATAGATCAGGCACCAGCCACGCCAACCTTCTCCTTCCCCTCGCCACCAAGGTCAGCCGGAAGTAGAAGCACCACAGTACCGCAGATCAAGGAGGCAGCAGACGAGCTTATTAAGAGATATTTCGTCAGATCTGCACCTCCAGTGCCCTGTCTACCATGGAGAAACACCGACAAAAAATGATGACCACCATGTAGCACCGCTCACGAGCAGCCCACAGAAGCTACGAGAAAACAACATGACACCAAACCAGGACAAAGCCCAAGACACAGAGCTACACCTAAACCTAATATTAGCACTATAGACAAGAGGGGGGTGGCCTCCTCTCTCCCATCCACTCCGGCCAGCAAAGCCACCGGAGAAGAGGGAGAGAAGAGCTGGGGCAGCGGAGGGGACTCTCAAAGGGAGGGATGGTGAGGAGAGAGTGTTAATATGATTATTTTCAATGTGTTGCTGCACATGTAGTAAAATCTCCTCACTTTTAAAAGAGAATTTCCTCTGCTTTGTATTTACTGACTCTAAAACATATATAGTCGTCTCTAAATGCTCGTTGCTAAGCACAAAAGGATGTCTATGGTAGTTATAGTCGAAAGAGAAGGATGTCTATGTTAACCAGGATACAGTTAAGCTCGTGGCGCATGCCTCAATAATTTCTTCGATTCGTTGTGGCTTGTGTGAACAAAACCTAGACACAATTTTGATACACAAATATATGATCCAAAGCTAATTAAATTTAAATCCAGGTAGCTTAAGAGCATATACAATGGTTGATAAGACAATTTTACTAAATCTTCAAGTATCCTAAATTTGTGATGAGACTTGTTAGGACAAACATGATTTTCTTGTTACTCTCTCCGCCAAGTCAGCAACTATAGCATTGCTAAAATAAGATTCTTTGTACATGGGAAATTCAAAGCACCCGAGCTCACATGCTCCTGATAGTTTCAAAAAAATAAAAAAAATAGTAAAACATTATGAAAAACTCTGAAAAAATAGGAGACAAGCATATATAGGTTGTTCACATTCGTGCAAAGTTTCGAAACAAAATGACATTGTGGTCTGTGCAAAAAAACCACTGATTTTCTCTTTTTTACACAGACCAAATGAAATATCATTTCATTTCAAAACTTTGCACGAATGTGAACAACCTATTATATATGTCTCCAAAAAAATTCGGATTTTTTAAAATGTTTTTTAATTTTTTTTCAAAATATCAGGAGCATGTAAGCTCGGGTGAAAAAAACGCCTACCCTTTGTACATGGCCTAATGCAGCTAATAACATGCTGAATATTATACACAAATAGAGGGCAACCAGGCTGAGTTCCAGAAGCATCCTTTCCAGCATTGCCTAAGAGAACGATCACATGGTACGAACTCGAAGCAACCGAAGTGCGCGTATCCTCGGATGGTCGGCTAGGTGGCGAGGCCGGGAGGGACAGGGCGGTGTTGAATATTAGTCGAGAGGTTGCTTTTGATGAAGGAGTAATTTGAGGGAGCGCCTTGTCTCTTGGTTCTGCAGCTCAAATTTAAATGAAACAAAAAAAAATCACATCTATTCTCGATGAAACTTTGTAAATACTGTGTATTTGATTCCATTATCATATGATAATACTATGTTATTTGTATTTCTTTATTGTATTATAGCGAATAGACTAATCTCGATTTGTCATGATCGTGTCATGATCTATTTTTATTCGGCTCAATCATTTGATGAAGGCGTAATTTGAGTGCGCGCCTTGTATCTTGGTTCTGCAGCTCAAAATTAGACGAAACCAAGAAAATTCACATCTATTCTCAATCAAACTTTGTAAATACTGCATATTTGATTCCATTATCATATAATCTAAAAAGATTGAGTCAAGTTTAATTGTAATCAATTGAATAAAGAAGAACTACTCCATTTCGTAACTTATTTTTTCTCTTTTCATTTCGTCAGGGTTGAGATCATGCCTTCACCAGTACAGATATGTTAACAGTGATTAATCAGGGGTTTTATTAATTCCGAGATCTTAAGATGGCGGTACTGTTTAAGTTTTCCGAAATTATTCAAGCCTCGTCTGCAAATTTTGAATTTGTTGTAGTTTGTTCTTTGGAATATTTGCCAGAAACCCGATTGAAAAAAATCGAAAACAGAATAAGAGAGGTACAGATCAAACGAATGAATTGGATGAAAATGCCTCAGATTGTAGGTTTATTTCATAGCGTGATGCTGCAAAGTATATTTAACACCATCACCGGCAGTCCGATCCAATCCATATTAAAGAATTTCATGTCACTTAAAAAGAAATTTACAAATATCCAATAAGACAGTTAAAGCAAGATTAAGAATCAAAAATCAAAACTGGAACGCTGCCTCAGTGGTAGTGACAATATTGGTTTGATCGTCATGGAATAATCCGATAATACGTGCAATTTCTATGCATCACCGGCAGCCAATCAAATCTAGGTCAACGAGAGAGGGGAAAACGGGAAGAGGAAATACAAACTTTGCTTGGAGAAAATAATGCATCGGAGAGATTCCCATTATAGACGTGGTCTATCATGTACCATTAGATGGATCTGATGTCCCTGTCTTATTGTCTTCATCTGCATCTATTTACTCGCATCCAAGATCCAAATCGGATAAAAATACGTACGAGCCAACAGAATTAAACAAAACAGATCTAAAAAAGAAAAGAATTAAACAAAACACGAAAGCGAAAATCTATGAACAAGTTGCGACGGAAAATCAAATCAATTGGTTTTGGAGATCGAAAACATCAGAGAGATTCCCATTATAGACGTAGTCTGTCATAACCCAGAAAGGATTCTGATGTCCCTGTCTTGCTATCATCAGTTGCTTCCGCGAATCCACTACCAAGATCTGAACAAGATAGAACGGAGAGACGAGAGAAGAGAAAAGTTCTGAACGAAATCGAGAGAAATTAGGGCCGAATCAGAACGCGAGAACAAGAACCAAAGAGTGAGAAACTCAAGCGTGGCGGCGAGAAGGAAGTAGGGAAAGACGGCAGGCGGTGGGGTGGGCGATGTTTCTGGACCTATACGGCTTGGGTATATATAGGTGTCATGGGTGCCGTGGAACGTCTAGGGTTTTACAGCGTGGGCTACTGGGCTGTATTTTATGGCCTCGGCCCGGTGTAGTGATTTGTTTGATATTGGAGTTCTGGGCTTCGTTATGAAGCTGAACTATTCCCCCTTAGAAAGAAAATTGAAGCTGAACTATCTCAGCTCGGGTTTACTGCGCGCTCTTTTTTTCCTTTCGAGATGATGCTGGCCTCACTCCTGACTCGATTGTGCTACTCTGACCAAATCTCGGTGTTTTTTGTTAGGGTCAACCGACGGTATGAATAAAGAATATTAAAAGTAACAAAAAATATAAATAGGTTTCGGGCCACCTAACGACGATTACAAGTACTCGAGCAAGTCGAAGACGCGTCGCCGTCCTCACCCCTCCCTCACTGGAGTCGAAACAACTTGTTGTACCAGTTTGTTGTAGTAGACAAACTGAAAGTCGTCATTCTAATGCCTCTGCAGGATAGCACAACATAGCAACAACCATCACCAATAATGACAAACATAGATCGGAAGAGCCTAACCTGCAACCACACGAACGAATACGAAAACAAACCGGATCCCAGGAGATCGGCCAGACACACAACTACACGCATGCTCCGCCGGTGTTAGGCGCACCACCGGAGCGAGGATAGGACGATGAGGAATTTATTCTGACTTTAAGATGTCTCCATCGCCAAACCATCCCAAAGAAGACACTACCTTCATTTTTTTAATATATATCGATGTGGTTTCTGATCACGATGTCCACAGCCATCCGTGAAGAAGATGAAAATATACATGCATCCACATTTGTTAGACCATCTCTACCATCTAGCAGATCCTGGAAAATGCCCTGGCCTCTACAATAACCGCCAATTTGAATTTCCGACGCTGGATTTTTTTGTTTGTAGTACCTATTAAACAATGTTTAATCTGGGAGAGCGCCTCTCATATCGGAAAATTGTTTTCGTGTGCTCGGATGAATTTTTATGGATATGCTAGAGATGCTCTTAACAACATATTTTCCAGCGGTGGTGCCATATAACAACCAAAGAAATGGTCACACACTTTTTGATAAGGGTCAATTTGATGATCTTAGAGTTTTCTGCCCAATCTTTACAGTGAGACAATCATATAACAATTCTTTAATCACGGGTATGATCTACATACAGTATTTATATCTTTATGAAAAAACAATCGATGTCGTCTAGAGAGAGGTGAATAGGCGATTAAAACTTTTCCGGTTTAAGGCTTGATAATTGCGGAATAAAACTAGCTGTTTAAATTAACAAGCCAACAACCTAATATACTAGGTTCACCTATGTGCACTAACAACTTATGCTAAGCAATATAACAACAAGGTGATAGCAATATATATGACATCAAGCACAAAGGCTATCACAACGTAAATTGCATAAGTAAAGAGCTAGGGTATAGAGATAACCGAGGCATGCGGAGATGAGGATGTATTCCCGAGTTCCTCCTTGTTAAGGTAGTACGTCTCGTTGGAGGGGTGTGAGCTCGCCACAAAAGGCCTACTCAAGACGCCACAAAGGCCTTACCATATTCTCCGATGAACCTCACCCCAAGGTTAGGTTCACCTTCCACTATCGGAATCCTTAAAGGCGGAATCCAGAGCCTTTACAACGATCTTGAGGCACACACCCACAACTCAATTGGGGGCTCCCAAATCTTACCCGAAACTTCACAACTTGAAGTCTTCGCAGCACACCAAACCGTCTAGGGTACACAATGCGCCCAAGAGGCACAAGCTCTTGGGAACACAATGCACCCAAGAGTAACAAGCTTCTCAATCTTCAACTTCGACGAATCTTCGTGGAGAGAGCAAACCTCCAGAGGCGCACCACAAGGAGGTCACTGGGCAACGAAAAACACAGGACCGGAGTGTCCGGGTCCTTTGGGCCGGAGACTCCGGTGGGACCGGAGACTCCAGACCATATCCAAACAGCAAAACCAGAACACCCATAACTTTTGCAAATGAAGTCCGAATCGAGTGAATCCAATTTTGTTGGAAAGAGGACGACAAGAGCTTACCCTACAAAAACTGAAAATATGAAAACAAGCAAGGGAGATTGTGCAAAGGGTTGGAAGGGTGAAACCTTCCACACGGATGAACCGGCAAAATCTCCAACACCGAAAATGCAAAAGAAGACGCACACGAGATCCGTTTTCGCTGAACTTGGCCTTGTCATGACAAGCACCAAGACCACACCACGATAAGAGACAAATAAGAACTAATAAAGATGATTGCAAGGATGCAAGGATGCAAAGGTTTGAGCTCTCCACGAACGATACGATCAAGATATTCGGTCGAGAGCCCCTCTTGATAGTATGGCTATCTATCCTATAACCCGGTCTCTCAACAAACATCACGAGACCGGTAAAATAGAAACCCTATCAAGATCATACCTTTGCCTTGCGCATAATCCACTTGCGGTCGATGAAGACGATCTTCATCTCCTCAAGACGAACCACCTTTCTTGATTGCGCTTTGCTTGGTGAAGATTCACATGTTGCTCCCCCATACACCAATACGGGAAAGGCACTTTTCGGGATATCTTCACATGGCCTTGAGTGTTGATCAACTCGCACTTAGCCTTGATCAACAAATACTCTTCTTCCCTTAGCCTTGATTCCAACAAATGGAGATCAAGCAATGCATATGGACAACCCTACAAGTAGCTCAATACAAACATTAGTCCATAGAGATTGTCATTAATTACCAAAACCACACATGGGGGCAACCATGCACTTTCACTTTACAGTGCTGGAATTGATGTTTTACATAATATTTGACACAAACTCAAAGTTTTTTTATGAAGTTTTACATGTGTAATTACGACACGAACATCTACATATGTAAAAAAAAACTAATATCCATAAAATAATTTTTTACACCCAGATAGAACGTCCTCCCAGTCTCGAGTGTCGAACTAAGATCTGCTTATGTTGGCGATGCAAAGATATAATGTGCTATCTTCAAAATTTTGCAAAGCTCACACAGGAACATATGTATAACAAAAGCAAAAGTAAACAAACGAATTTGATAAGTTTCTGTGGAATGATAGAGAGGTTGGCGGAATATGTTGGATGTATTATTGAGCCTCATGGGCAAGTATATATAGGCGTATAAGGGACCGACTTGGAGTACAAGACAAGTTAGGGAATAGATGGACACGAATCCTAACTCTATCCTATAGTACCATAACCGACCGTACACGTATACTCTAACATCCCCCCGTAGTCGTAGCGGTAGCATCGTGAACAACTGGAGCATCGCGGACGGTCAGACTGGAGATAAGCCGAGGAAGAATCAGTAAGCTGACATCCCCCCGCAGTATGAGCGGGAACGTCGTGGACGGTGTCGATGACGCGATGCTTGGACTGTAGAGGAAGCTGATGAGGTGATCAAGCGAGGTGGTAGTCCTTTGTGCCGATGTCGAGGTAGCCGAGAGCGCTAGACGATGCGCTTTGGTCGAGGTAGCCGTGCGAGGGGTTGCCGTGGTCGATGTCGTGGTCGGGTAGCCGGTGTCGAGGTAGACGCACATGAAGCCGCAGGCGCATAGTGTGCGTGAAGAGGACGGAGACGCGTCGAGGCAGTCATCGAGGATGCCGATGCCGGAGACGAGGCAGTACAAACCGTCGAGGACGAGATGCAGCCATTGTTTTGCTGGAACAAGGCACACCCCGAGGACGAATGCATACTCCGGTTTTGCCAGAATCGAGTACTCAAAGAAGAAGTCGGTGACGTGGTCGAGGCGGACATAGAGGAGGGAGTCGATGCCGAAGACGTTGTCGAAGCCGATGAAGACGAGGCGCCGACCCGAGCTTGCCAGACTCGGGGACACGTCGGGGACGAAGGCACACACCGGTGTTACTAGTACCGTGCGTGCAGGGGCGGGGACCACCATGAACCTTACGCTAGTGTCGGAGGGACTAGCAGAGGAGGACTCGACGACGGTTGCGGCGCCAATCGGCATGGGTTAGAAGGTGCTGATGTCGTCCGCGGTTGTCGGAGTAGACGTAGTCGGGGACGAGAAGATGACGCTGGCGACGAGGTTATGGTGGACGAAGACATAGAAGGCGGCGAAGGCAGCGACGGCCTGGAGTGGCCATGCTGAAATGCCTGGACAAGGTGTAGTCGGCGTGACCTGCGACGGCCTGGAGTGGCCATGCAGGTTACCTGTAGAAGCGCGGCGGCGTACTCGAAGTAGGCGAGGAAGAACACATCGGCGTGACGAAGACCATGCGTGGATGGTGGCGTTCCCGCGCCTAGGGAAGCGGCGCGGCGCATACCACGTGGAAGTCGACGTGCGGGGACGACGGAGTGGACGGCGTGCCGCGGCGCTACGGCCCGAATTGGCGACGAAGCAGCAGCGCTGGGTCGGGGCAACGACGGGTGCCACTGGCGGCGTACAAGCCTAGGAAGACGCATTGGCAGCCGACAACATGGACCAAAGGCGGCGGCAACGCGGCCCGAAGGGGCGACGCGGCAGCACCCGTAGCTCGATCGGTGGTAGGCGCGTGCTCGGGACGTGCTTGGCGTTGACAGGCGCGCGATCGGTTGATCAGACCGACATGGTGCGGTACGCGCCATGGCGGCAACGATGACGCGTAGATCGGAGTCGATGGCGAAGTTGTCGGTGAAGTCCCGGTCGATGACGGCGAAGACGAACCGGCGATGGAGACCGTGCAGGCGAGGGAAGCCGGTTGCGACGCGTCGAGGCGTTCCTTGGATGACACGTCCGGCCTTGCTGCGCGGTCGGTGAAGACTGAAAGTGCATGGTTGATCCCATGCATGGTTTTGGTAATTAATGACAATCCCTATGGACTAATATTTGCATTGAGCTCTATGTGTAGGTTGTCCTTTAGCTTGTGTCAAGATCATTTGTTGATCAAGGCCAAGCTTGCTTGTCTCCATTTGTTGGAGTCAAGCTCAAGGGAAGAAAAGATTTGTGTTGATCAAGGCTAAGTGCGGGTTGATCGACACTCAAGTCCATGTGAAGATATGCCGAAGAGTGCTTTCCCCATCTTGGTGTATGGGGGAGCGTCATGTGAAGCTTCACCAAGCGAAGCGCAATGAAGAAAGGTGGTGCGTCTTGAGGAGTTGAAGATCGTCTTCATCGACCTCTTATGGTTTAAGCGCAAGGCAAAGGTATGATCTTGGTAGGGTTTCTATTTTACCGGTCTCATGATGTTTAATGAGAGACCGGATTATAGGATAGATAGCCGTACTATCAAGAGGGGCTCTCGACCGAATATTGTGATCGTATCGTCGTAGAGAGCTCAAACCTTTGCATCCATGCAATCATCTTTATTGGTTCTTATTTGTCTTTTATCCATGTGAGAATTTAGAGCTTGTGTTCATCTCCATACCAAGCTCTAGTTCATCAAAAACGGATCTCGTGAATATCTTCTTGCGTTTTTGATATCGGAAGTTTTACCGGTTTGTCTCTTCTACGAGAGGTCAAACTCTCTCCTTATGTTTCCTCCTCACATGATAGACTATGATGTGTATATGCATGATCTTGTAGGGCTTGTGATTATCTTCGAAACAAGCCCAAGATCATAGAAAACGGAGTCTTAATGAAAAGCCTGTGCGTTTTCGGTGTTGGAGATTTTGCCGGTTCATCCGCTTGGAAAGGTCTCACCATTCCATCCCTTTGCACAATCTCCTTGGCTTGTTTCAATATTTTGACTTTTTGTAGTGTAAGCTCTTGTCGTCCTCTTTCCAACAAAATTGGATTCACTCGATTCGGAGTTGCCACGCAAAAGTTATTCAGTTTCAGGATTTGCCTGTTTTCTCTGCTGGCCGGAAGTACCGGTCCCTGGACCGGTACTACCGCTGGGCACTTCCGGTGCCCAGTTCCGGTCCCACTTCCGCTTATTTCCCCAGGTACTGGAACTTTGAGTTCCCCCGAAATTTGGACCGGAAGTAGAACCGAAAGTATCGGGCCACCGGAAGTACCGGTGACCGTGGCGGTACTTCCGCTCTCTACTTCCGGTGGAAATTTCCGGAGGCACTTCCGCTTATGCTTTTAGGTTCTGGATGTTTTGGAGTCTCCCGGTTTTTGGCCGGAAGTTGCCCCGGTACTACCGGGCGACCGGAAGTACCGGGCGCCGCTGCGGTACTTCCGGCCTTGTGGTTTTTCGCGTCTGGAGATAGCCGTTGGGGGATGTTTTATACGGGGCGGTAGTACCGCCCTTTGGGCCGGTACTTCCGGTCCTGCGGGTTTCTGAGCTCTAACGGCCAGATTCCCAGGGCTCCTTTTTAAGGGGTCCTTCTTCCCCAACGGTTCATGGATCTTTGTGAACCTTTTGCTCTCTCTCTCCTCCATTGTTGCACATCTTTGAGAGCTTGATTCCTCCACTTCCCTCCTATGATTCTTGCCCATCTTTAGGGAAACAAGAGAGGAGATCTAGATCTACCATTCCACCAATCCATTCCTTCTCTATGTGAGAGGAACCTAGTAGATCTAGACTTTGGAGTTCTTAGTGTTTCTCTTTGTTCTTCCTCTTAAATCCCTCCATAGCATTAGTTGTTTTGGTTGGATTTTGGGGTGAAGGACTTGACCACTTAGTGTGTTCTTGCCTTTTGCATTTGGTGCATAGGTTTGAGTTCCCCACGGTGATACGTGGGATTGAAGGTTGAGAAGCTTGTTACTCTTGGGTGCATTGTGTTCCCAAGAGCTTGTTACCTCTTGGGTGCATTGTGTACCCTAGACGGTTGGAGGTGCTGCGAAGTCTTCGCTTGTGAAGCTTCGGCACGAGTTTGGGAGCCCCCAATTGAGTTGTGGGTGTGTGCCCCAAGAAGAGTTGTAAAGGGCTCCGGAATCCGTCTTGAAGGATTCCGATAGTGGAAGGTGAACCAATCCCTTGGGTGAGGTTCATCGGAGAATAGGGTGAGGCCTTTGTGGCATCTTGAGTAGGCCTCTTGTGGCGAGCTCACACCCCTCCAACGAGACGTACTCCCTTAACAAGGAGGAACTCGGGAATACATCCTCGTCTCCGCGTGCCTCGGTTATTTCTATACCCGAGCTTTACTTATGCAATTTACATTGTGATAGCCTTCGTGCTTGAAGTTCATATCTTGCTATCTCCTTGTTGCTTTTATTGCTTAGCATAAGTTGTTGGTGCACATAGGTGAACCTAGCATTTTAGGTTGTTGGCTTGTTAATTTAAACACATAGTTTTATTCCGCATTTATCAAGCCCCTAATTAGAAAAAGTTTTAATCGCCTATTCACCCCCCCTCTAGGCGACATCCGGGCTTTGTTTGTTCTTTCAAAGACGAGCCGGTCGAAGCGGAGTCGGCGCCGGCGAGTCAGTCGCGATAGCCAGCCTGAAGGATGAGGCCAGTGCGGAGTCGGCGTCGGCGAATTGTCCGTGATAGCTGGCTGTCGAGGAGCGGGCCGGTGCAGGTCGATGCCGTTGTCGGAGTAGAGGTGCGGCGGGCGACGCAATCTGATCTATGATTGGCAAACCAAAAAAGCAAACGCCGGTCTAGCGACCGGCGAAGAAAAAAACGATCTACAGATAAAAAAAAAAGGACTCCAGGGCAGCCGATCAACCGACCGGCGGACGAACCCTAGGTATGGGAGGCGCGTCCCCCGGCGGAGATCATGGATATCGACCTCCCCGGGGGCGGCGCGGTGCGGAAGCGCGGCGGCGGCGGCTACAGCTAGGTGAAGGATCTTGCCGTTGTGATACCATGTGGAACGATAGAGAGGTTGGCGGAATATGTTGGATGTATTATTGAGCCTCATGGGCGAATATATATAGGCGTACAAGGGACCGACTTGGAGTAGAAGACAAGTTAGGGAATAGATGGACATGGATCCTAACTCTATCCTATACTATCATAACCGACCATACACGTACACTCTAACAGTTTCAAATTTATAGGATTATATAAATCTACATTGAGAGTAATATGAATTATAGAATTGGATCCTTTTGGATGGTTGGCAAGAATATGACACGAGTACTTTTTGAGTGAGACAAAAAGTGTAGAGCCGAGAAGGCATATGTTTTGGATCGACTTCTTAAAGGACAAATTATCGCATTGTTTCTTTTAAGAATAACTTGTTAGGAATATACGGTCCCAATCATATTTTTGAAAGTGCCTTGCATGGTTTTTTTCTCTTCTAAAACTTGCATCCTCCAAAATTTGTGCGAAAATCCTACAATCTAAATACACATTAGAAAGACTCAAATAATTTCCTTTGTTTTGGCATACTCTATTGCATGACATAACATAGCTTCAAACTTAGCACCCATCAAGCCATTCAGCACCTAGTTCCTAAAAACAGTATATTAATCGCTCCAGTTTACAATAACAAATAATGAACACACCTTCAGACAAAAATATGAGTACCATATAACTTTTCATAACATATTGGATGCATGAAACCAGATGCATAAGTTCTCATCGTTGATTTATTTCAGGGTGCGAATAAAGCAGTTTACTTAGTTGTCTTTGAGCGTGATGTTTCTCCTCCCGAGCTCACATGCTCCTGCCAAACTAAAAAAATCGAAAAAAATAGTGAAACATTTTAAAATTCTGATTTTTGGGGGGTGATGAACATATACAAGTTTTCTAAATAGATGCCAAGTTTCATCATGAAATGACATGTGTGATGCTCTGCGCGAAAATAACAAAATCAATGCTCTGAAAAACATATTTCGAAAATCCCATTTTAACCATTGATTTTTTTCACAAAGCAACCTAAATGTCATTTCACCACGAAACTTGGCACATATGTGAAAAACTCGTATGTTTGTCACCAATTTTTCCAGAATTGTTTGAAATGTTTTCCTTTTTTCAATTTTTTTGTAGGCATGAGCATGGGAGCTCGGGAGCCATTTTGAATTTTCGGTTGTCTTTTTCTTGGTAATGTAGACTTCTTCGTACCCTAGGATTCAATTTTTGTACGTATGTATTTGTCTATGAGGTTAATATTACATTCTATCTACACATTTGGTAGCTATCCTAATGAAAAAAAAAAGGATATACGAGAAGGATTGAAGGAACATGTTCTCTTGGAAGCACATGCTCTCTTTATTTTAAGAATCTCAATAAATCGGGTTAAGTTACAAATATACAATACAAATTTTGTGTGTAGATATTAGAATGAGTCAAAACCATTGACCTATGCTCTGATGAAAACAAATAAAAGACGAAAATGCATTTAAGTTTGGTGTTAGAATAGCATTTTAAGGATTTGAAAAGTGGTTGGGTTAGTTATTTCTCACAAATGAAATAAGATTTTCATGAATCTTGAAATATAGAAACGAACTTGATATTTAGATGTGGGAATTATTTTTGGATTTCTTTGGATAAATGCAATATTATTTATTAAAAATTGAGCAGATTGAAAGTTCAAGCAAATACACACCGTCTAGCCATCCACATCAACATTTTTCTTGAAAGTTAGGGTTGTTAGTACCCTTTGTTTTCCTTTTTATAAGTGTAGATCTGTCTTGAAAGTTCATTTTATTAGGTGTTGCACATATAGAGCAATATTCAAGTTAGTAGTTGAATTCATATTCTGAACTCTATGTCATAACACCATTGTTTCATGAACTTGTAGTAGACAGCTAATGTAAATTCACACAATAGGCAGCTCTCCTATAACAAAATAAAATAACAACAGGTGGAAGAGGTTGAAAGTAAAAAAACTCAGTGCTCTGGAAAACATATTTCTAAAATCCCATTTAACTACTGATTTTTGTACACAACATCCTAAATGTCATTTCACCACGAAACTTGGCACATATGTGAAAAACTCGTATGTTTGTCACCAATTTTTAGACTTCTTTAAAATGTTTTACTTTTTTGATTTTTTATGTAGGCAGGAGCATGGGAGCTCGGGAGCCATTTTGAATTTTCGGTTGTCTTTTTCTTAGAAATCTGTTAGACTTCCTTGTACCCTTGGTTTCATTTTTTGTACGCCTATATTTGTCTATGAGGTTAATATTACATTCTATCTACACATTTGGTAGCTATCCTAATGAAAAAAAAAGGATATACGAGAAGGATTGAAGGAACATGTTCTCTTGGAAGCACATGCTCTCTTTATTTTAAGAATCTCAATAAATCGGGTTAAGTTACAAATATACAATACAAATTTTGTGTGTAGATATTAGAATGAGTCAAAACCATTGATCTATGTGAAAGGATCGATGAGGTTAACTAGAGGGGGGGGGGGGTTGAATAGGTTAACTACAAATTTTACTTCTTTTTCGTTTTAATTGAGTATTGCTCAAATATAATTTCTCTAGATTATGCAACTAGATGAACAACCCTATATGTTGAGCAAACTACTACTAGCACAAGATATATAATGAAATAAGCTAGTAGCAATTAGTAAAGGTAAGTTGAGGAATAACCAACAAGTTGACGCGGAGATTTATCCCGAAGTTCACTTCCCAATGGAAGCTAATCTCCGTTGGAGCGACGCGGTGTTCACCAAAGTGAAACACCGAGTAGCCTTGATATGGCACACCGTATCTCCGTTGTGTCTTACCACCGATGTGGCGAGGCACTTGTCACTATGTTGCCGTTGAGGTTGACAACTAGAACCTTTACAAGGATGAAGCACACTCCACAAGTTGGAGGGTCTTCACCAAATGCACCGAGCCGCCAAGACTCGATGCCCAAGGCCGGGGCACACACCACAACTCAATTGGCTCCCGGCAATGTCTTCGTAGATCCCAAAGCTCCGAAGGACCACAACCTCTTAGGGTTCCAATGAACACAAAGAGTAACAAGCCCCCTCTCACAAATCAAGGGGGAAATCAAATCGGTTTGGTGGAAGTGTAGATCTAGGTCTCCTCTCTCAAATCCCCAAAGGGCTAAGTGATTGAGTGGCTAGAGAGGGAGATCTATCGATTTGGAGCTTTGCAACAATGGTGGTGTTCTTCTTTTGGTCGTGGTACCTCTTGAGGAAGAAGAGATGCCCTTATATAGGTCCTCCAAAAACTAGCCGTTTCTGCCCGAAACTGGTCGTCCGGAATCACCCGGAATATTCCGGATCCAGTCCGGACCATCCGGAATAGATCCGGAAAAATCCGGATCCATTCCGGATCGTCCGGAATTTTTCAGACCATTCCGGACGAAATCCGAAACCCTTACAGAACCATTTTGAGGTCACCTCGGAATTTGTTCGGACCGAGTCCGGATTATTCCGGACCAATCCGGATGAATTCCGGACCAACAAATCAGAGGATTTACTTGCTCCGTCTTCGCTTGTCTTATCCCTTTTTGGATGATTCTCTTTCGTCTTGACTTATTAAATGTACGTATCACACTTAGCACACAATGAGATGTCACTCATGTTGTTATCAAACACACAAAACTTACTTAGGCAAGAGATGTCCTTTCAATCTCCCCCTTTTTGGTGTTTGATGACAACATAAGGATTTGCATATGATACGTAAAATAGAGACGGGCTCCCCCTCGATGTGAGCAACAGGTTGTCACATCAAGAGGCAAACTCCCCCTCTATTTTAGATATCTTCAAAATTTGCCCACTGAAACAACTTCAATGATACAAAGATAATTTAACTAATAAGCATGACATTTGAAAGTGACATTGAAAGTAATATGCTAAGGTCATAGATCCACACATAGATAAGGTCATAGATCCACATATAGATATGAGTACAATACCATTACACGATAATGAAATAACGATAAGACGAACACAAGCTTATAAGATCAAATAAAACACCAACAAGCTTGTGCCCAAACCCATGCAAATCCCTGGTACCCCGGAATCCTAGATAGAACTACTTCTCCCCCTTTGGCATCAAGGCGCCAAAAAGGGAAAAGAGCATAGCTAAGGAAATCCCATGAAAATCTACTCCGAGGAAGGTGACTCCTCATCATCTGCGATGTCATGGTCCAAGTCGGGCTGCTCCTCCTCCTCAGGCATATCCCTCTGTGGGTGATAGTAGAAGTCTGCATCGGAAATCTCAGGCATAGGTCTCTCAACATACTCAGTAGGAGCCAACTCAGGACCATCAGGTGTAGTGAGGTGACCGGTCGCCCTCCGATCAGCATTCTGAATACGATGAGTCTCTTTGGCCAACTCACGAGCCTCATGGATGTATGCACGGGCATCACGACAAGTCTCAAACATGCTCTTGAAGAAATGAGAGATGCTGTTCTTCGGACCATCTATAGCAGGACCTTTGCCATTGGAAAACTCTGGAAGCTGGGGACCCTTAATAAGGGAAGGAGTGAAGTACTCAGGATTGAAGACATCGAGACCCGCCATGGCATCACCGTCATAGACAGGGTTGATGGAAATCTGAATATATGGAGCAAAAGCTGGAGACCTCTTGTCCATGACCCCTGCAAAGATCTCCCAGTAGATGAAATCCATGACATCAATCTGTTTCACTCGACTTGGCTTGCAAAGATGCATGAGGTTGATCATATAGCCCCTGACAGCTGAAAAATCACCGGCCTTGCTCATGATGCTAGCACAGAAAATCTTGGCAAGAAGATTGTAGTGGGGGTACATCTCACTAATGAAAGGAAGTTTGGGTTTTGCAATAGATTCAGGATAGCAGTGAGCAAGACTTTCCTTTGCATACTCATTTAAATCATGAATACGGTACCTGTGATTACCATGAGTGTTGATCCATGTGTATCCCAAAGCAGCGCCAAATTCAGCCAAGTTACTCCTAAGCTTCTGGTTACCTGATATCCATGCCATGGTCCTTACCCGGTCACCCTTGAAGCGCACGGTACAGTAGAACTGTGAGATCAGATCCGGGCAAAAGGGTTGATATAGAAGAACAAGCTTAACAATGCCAAGCTTCTCAAGTGTCTCATTAATATGATGAAACACATTGTCCTTCCTCTCAAGATAGTATTCCTTTTCCATCACCTTCTGCTTCACTACCTTTTCCTCAAAAGTCATGTAAAACTGATCCCAAGCCTTCATCTGTGTTTTAGTCCAGAAATGATCATCCGCATCACATGTGCACTCACGGAAGCGATAAGGGTTTTCTTTACGAATCAGCTTCCATTCCTTGCAACTCATAGTCTTCATGTTCTCATAGGGAACCTCTTCTTCTACCACTCCTTCATCCTCAACAGTGGGAGCACCCCGACCCCCAGTCTGTGTGCGACCACGGGAGTGAGTACGAGGGGTGCCCCGAGACCATTCACCTGTCCTTACTTCCCTGGATGGCCTGTCAGTTGTACGACCACGAGGAACTTTTCTTGTGATATTGCGAGTGTGCTGCCGGTCATCGCTGTCACCTGTGAATAGATGATATAGATTCGTAGAATAGGATAAGTGCATATGCCAGGTGAATAAAGAAACAAAGGCAATTTGAAGAAGTGCAAGTTTCTGAAAATCTGGGTCCAGTCGGAATGGGTCCGGAATGAACCGGAAAATTCCGGACGACTCGGAAAATTCCGGAGCTATCCGGATTATTCCGAACCTGTCGGAATTTTCTGGGTGATTCCGGATGCATTCCGAGTGTAACCAGTTTCTAAGAAATTTTGACTCGAAATTAACTTCTTCAAATTACACGATGTCGAAAGGTTGATTTGGGGAGACACTAGAGATTCTAATGTGGATAGTTTCTAGCACTAGTATCTAATCTACAATCTATACATAGAACCCTAGAGAGATAAGAAGAGAGGTACCCGAATCCATGTCACCGAGGAGAATCCTTCGGTGGATCCTCTTCAAAGAGGCCCAAGACCAATCTTGATGAAGATTTGGCGATTTGGATGGTGGGAGTGATCCCCGACGAACGAGAGGCGACTAGGAGGAGAAGGAGAGAGTAAGGGGACGGGGAGGAATAAGAGAATGTAACTTCTCTTCCCCCCGGCCGAAAGGTTATCAACCCCAAAGTTCTTCTTCCGGAATAGATCCGGAATATTTCGGATCGATTTCGGACGTTCGAAATAGATCCGGATTTTTCCGGACAAATTCCGGATCGTTCGGATTTTTCCGGACGAATCCAAACTTTTACCGAAAACCCTTCCGAAAGGAAATGGGGTCACCTTGCAAAAAATTCGGATTTGTCCCGGAAAATTCCGGACGTCCGGAATTTGGTCGGCAAAATCCGGACCAATTCCGAATGCACAATAGCCAGCCTTATTTGGTGAGAACATAACTATGGCATATGATTAGAGATGAAGGGAGGGTTAGGTATAAGCATAGAACAATATGAGGAGATATAAAGTGTTCTACACATGCTCAATGGAGAAAAATACGAATTGAACGCGAACAACATGGAGCATGTTTCGAACAATATAAAATCCAAAACAATAATCGTACAATCCAACTTTTCTTTCAAAGGATGTCGGTGTCCGTAGCCACCATATATGAGTATATTTGATATGGCACCGCGAAGATGTATCTTGGGTCCATGATCAAAACTCATCATTTAGGCACATTTTGTCACAAATGACTATATTGCATGATTTGTTTATTTATGCATTATAGAAGTAGTGTTGACTCATGAGTTGAGCTACACTCCCCCTATGTCCATGCGTACATCTAGAGTCCAAATAAAAATCTAGTGAGGGTGTGTATGCATGAACTTCAATCAACTAAAATTGCTTGCACATACGACATTTATTTGTCCCCTCAATTCCTTGAATCTCTTCTCATCAAGTGGCTTTGTGAATATATCGGCGAGTTGATCTTTGGTATTGATATAAGAGAGTGAGATATCTCCATTGGCCACATGATCACGAATAAAATGATACCGTATTTCAATATGCTTCGTCTTGCCATGGAGCACGGGATTGTGAGCAATTCTTATAGCACTTTCATTATCACATAAAAGAGGCAATGTCTTTTTCTTAATTCCGAAATCCTCAAGACATTGTCTCATCCATAATAATGTAGAGCAACAACTTGCGGCGGCAATATACTCGGCTTCCGTGGAGGAAGTGGATATGCAATTTTGTTTCTTCGAAGACCAACACATAAGTGACCTACCAAGAAATTGTAAAGCACCCGAGGTTGATTTCCTAGTTACTTTGTCACCGGCCCAATCCGCATCCGAATACCCCACAAGATCAAATCTTGTATTTGAAGGATACCAAAGACCATGATGAGAGGTATCAACCAAGTACCTAAGAATTCTTTTGACGGCGGTCATATGGCTTTCCTTAGGGTTAGATTGAAATCTTCCACACAAACTCACACTAAACATGATATCCGGTCTAGATGCACAAAGATAAAGCAAAGAGAAATTGTGTGAAGGATAAGCACATGATATCGTCCAAAGACAACAGTAAAGTTGCACCCGCAAAGTTGCAAAACGGAAAGTAAATTATAACCAAGGGACTCAGCAAGGAGGACTTTCTCAATGGATGTATCCGGAGAAATGACCACCTTGCCATGTCCCAATACCTTGAGTTCGGAACCATCACCAATCGTGACATGAGATAACTTGAGAAGTTGATACATTAAGTCACTTAACACTTCTTTGCTTCCGGTCATATGTGCGGAGCTGAAGGGGTCGCAGCATAGAAAACAAAAATTTTCCTACGTGGCAAGCGGAATAAACCCCAAGGATCTAGATCTACGAGATGAAGATAGCGAAGGTGATATCCAATCTCTTACCCTTGAAGATCAACAAATGCATTTTGTCGGTGCAGGGGTTGGCTAGTCGATCCCCGCAACTAGACTCGTCTAGTCGCGAGGAGATGTATTATCCTCGAGATCCAATCCGGTGAAGTGCAGCAACGGGCAGCACCTCCGCGGCGTCCACACGTACGGCTCGATGAAGACGTCAACTCCTTGATCCCGCAAGCGAGAGGACGTGGCCTTGATGATCTCAGCAGCACGACGGTTGTGCCGGTGTCGATGACGATCTCCACGAGCAGGGCTTCGCCAAGCCAAGCAAGAGGAGAGGGAGAGGAGGAGGTGGCGCAGCCCCCTAGGGCTAGGGTGGTGCGGCAGCTCTTGGTGGAGGTGGTGGCATGGCAGCCCTCCGGGGAGGAGGGGTGCGGCTAGGGTTTTAGATGGGAGATGGGGTGCGGCTAGGGTTTTAGGTGGGAGAGGGGGTGCGGATAGGGTTGCTTGGGGCAGCCTCCTTTGTGTGTGCCGCACCCCTCCCCTCCCCCCTTTTTATAGGTGGCCGGCTAGGGTTGGGGTAGGGGCCGGCCGGCCCCCTTTCTTGCCCCCCAAGTTGGAGTCCATCTAGGACTCCTCCTTGGGCCCCTTTCCTAAAGGGTGGAGGGCCCAACTCCTAGTCCAACTAGGAGTGGGTTCCCCCCCTTCCTTAGCTGCATGCCCATGTGGGCCATTGGGTGGTGCGGCTGGCCCAAGTGGCCAGCTGCACCCCTTTGGTCCATGTGGGCCCCATACAATATGTGGTCCCACTTCTAGAACCTTCTAGAACATTCCGGAACCTTCCGGTACCCTGCAAATAATTTCCGGAACTTTTCCGAAACCTCCGGAAACAACTTTCCATATATGAATCTTATTCTCCGGACTCCTCCGGAACCTCTCGTGATGTCCGGGATCCCATCCGAGACTCCGAATCACCATTCGTTCATTTCATCATTTAATTCATTGCAAAACCTAATTTCATCGGAACGTTAAGTGTGTGACCCTACGGGTTCGAGAATGCATAGACATGATCATATCAATAATTAATAGTGGGACCGGGATGCCCATATTAATTCCTATACACTCAACGAAAACCTTTTTCTCGATTGAACCACGATGCCGGAGATTCAATTAATCTCATATACGATTCCCTTTGTCTCACGATATTTTACTTGCCCGAGATATAATCGTTGACATCCCCATGTCCAGTTTTATCTCGTTACCGGCAAGTTCTCTTTACTCGTCCATAATATAGGATCCTCGTGATTACCACCTAATCACCTGTCTGCAGACTTTTGATGCTATATTACCGAGAAGGCCTGGAGATATCTTCTCCGTCACATGGAGGGACAAATCCCACTCTTGATTCATATCACCCAACAACCCACCATCGGAGATACCTGAAAGCCACCTTTGTAATCACCCAGTTAGGAAGTGACGTTTGATGTCCACAAAGTATTCCTCCGGTGAACGGGAGTGATATAATCTCATGGTCTAAGGAAACTATATTTGGCATATGAAAGTGTTGACAACAAAACTTTTGTGACACGATTAATTGCAACTCTTTATTTGGGTCATGTCCACCACACCATTACTCTTAATGATATGACTCCGTTATCAAGTGACTATAACAAGTCCATAGTTAGGAAACTCTAACTATCTCTTGATCAACGAACTAGTCCTGTAGAGGCTCACTAGGGACTCCGGGTGTTTATATTCCACACATGTATTATGTTTCCATTTAATACAATTATAGCATGGATAATAAACTATTATCATAAACGTGAATATGCTTAATAAACCATTTTATTATTGCCTCTAGGGCATATTCCCAACAGTCTCCCACTTGCACTAGAGTCAATAATCTAGTTTACATTTACTCGATCCAACACCCATGGAGTCTCACTCATGAAGTCTCAGTGCTGATCATGTTTGCTCGTGGAAGAGGTTCTGTCCGTGCTCTGTACTTTACAACTCTTTATGTCCTTTGCAAAAATTTGTAACTGTCACCTAATTTGACATTACTTTATCATCACATGATAAACTTCCTATCATCCCATGATAAAACTCATTATCATATAATGCATATAATATGTTTGGTTATAGAGTGAGATATTCGTATCCTTTTATGCCTATATGTATGATCAGTCAAATGGACTTTCTCATAACATATGCATCCGGAACTCACTCGATCTTGAAACAACTTTCTCAAACCAAAATATTATATCTTATTTCAATCCTTGAATTAATCACATACTCCTATATGTTGTAGACTTAACAAATCGACAGTGTAACTTTGCACTTCGATATTTCCGATCATGCTTTCGCTGCGCTGCTCTGACTCTAAAAGATCTCCAATTTAGTCTGGCTTTATGACTTCAATCAAGTCTACCATATTCTAAATTCATCTCAATTCCATGAAAAATGACTCCTCATTCAACATGTTCTTACAATTAAGAACTTGGGTCACATATCGTCATATACAAACACATGGTTCTTATATGTTGAGACCTATGAACAATTCATAGTGAATTCCAACATATCCTCCAACCATCAATTTTTGTACTGAGTTCTCAAACTCAATGTTTCACCTATATGTTACAATGAGACGAACCGTTCTTCTCTTGTTTTATTTTGAACTCCTTCAAAAATATTTAGGTTAAACATCTGACTTTAATGTTTATCAAACTTATCTATCCTCCATAGATACATTCATCTACATGAATATTTGACGTTCAAACTAACTTCATAAGTTATGCATTGGTCCATGACAACATTTACAACATTTATGAAATCTCCATTTCATTCAAACACGATGTTGTAAACTCCCACTCAAATATACACCATACACATATTAAATTGTGAAACCACTATGGCTCCCACTCAGAAATATGTTATCTTTATATTTGACCATGATTAACTAGTTCCCACTCAAACATATGTCACCACATATTTTGATTATGGAAATTAATTTCTGCTCTAACTTAATATATGTCACCACATATCTTAATTAGATCTCACTCAGTTTCTTATGCACTTTCTCGACAATTTGGACTCCTCCAAAATTCTTAACTCTTAAGATTCGAGAATTCATATACGAAAACACCAGCACCTTGCCAGCTCTAAGTTTTATTTATTCCACACAAACTCTTTGCAAAATAAATATGTGAAACATTCTTTTCACAAAATCAAGTAACGATTACTTTATGATTTAAACTTAACATAGGATGACTCTTAGTCACTTTCGTATTTAAAGTTTCTATTTCTTCTTTTGTAGTTTTGTAAGTATGTCTTGTTTCTCAAACATGACAAGTAAATCATGAATATTATTTTGCAACTTTTGACAAAATTCATATTCTTGAACCCTACATCTCTTTAGACAAGCTAAACCAAAATTCAATGATCACCATCATTAAAACCTTTTATGTGTCAAGTTTTAACCAACATAGCACTTTACATATGTGCCACTTGATACATAAACATGCAAGGTTTAAGCTTTCTAAATTTATTCCAACAATTCTTTTATCCATGAAACCATTTCATGATAAAACCACTAAAACACACAACACAACCAAACACATTGGTTTGTTCCTTTTAGTCTCACATTGTGGAATCTTCATAATCTCATATGAATATTCTACAAAACTTCATTTGCTTTGGTTTTTAATTATCTCATAATTATTGAAACGACTATTTCACATAACTCATATGCGAAACGCAAATCATTAAATAGATCATTTATTTAAAACAGAGTGTTTATCAAAATAAATCTAAATGATACAAATAAAACCTTAAAACCAAATCCCTTTTTTATGACCACATAATATCAAATATAATGTGACTACAATACTTTAGGTTTATCAAAACACTTTTGAATAATCCCTAAATATTGTAATCTATGATAACACTTGTCACAAGTCTTCGTACTAAACAATAACTCAAATATTTTGTCTCTTTTGATCAAATCGAAAAGACTCAATTATCTTGTTAACTTAATATCCTCCACTTCCATGGTCTCATCATGACATGAATAAATACTCCTATTTACTCATTCACGATAAGATAATGATGTCTCTAATTCACTAAAAAAATCCACCAACACTTGTGTTTATTTTCCAGTTACTCATGGCATTTTCAGAAAATGGCATTTTTAATCATGCTCCTTGGTGATGCGCATCAGAATACTCATCAACACTATAGCACAACTAAAACAAATCTCATCATTAAATATTGAATATTTTAGCATGTCTTTATTTTATAAGTGTTTAACTAATTATCGTTTAAATCCAACAAAGGACAATAATCTCATAACAGAAACGTGATCTCCAAAAAGGATTACTCATGAAAATAGAACAACCACTTGTCTTTAACATAAATGACCGTCTCACAAACCGAGACACACTAATTTAAGATCACACTTATAGCTAGGGGGAAGCGAACGCAACACCCCATCTATTGCCATCTCGTCAGTTATTTCATGGTTCCAAACATCCACCATAGTATAATACAGCCGGTGCATCTTACTTAGGTGTTGTTCCAAGCAAGTGTTTTCTTCCATCTTAGTTGAAAGAAAATCATCCAAGCATTCAAACCTTGCAACTCTAACTATGAACCTTCTTTTCAGCTCATCGACAATCTCCATTGCGCTCAAGTTTCCAAATTGTCTACCAAGGTTAGAATCCATGAAGGTGCATATCAGCCACTCGACTCTCAAGTAGGTGGTCTTTTGATCGTACCACTCCATATACCCTTCATAGTCAGTAGTAACATCAGGGCATTTTTCTAAAGGTTCATCTATCACGTAGAGCTCGCTATTGGTGTGTAGGGCTTCTCTCAGACGCATGTACCACTCAGCAAAGTTTGACCCATCGAGACGCAGCTCCTCAGCAAGAAACATACTACTGTAGTCGCCCATGATCTACAAGGATTTTGCAAAGACATCTTTAGGACACTTTGTTAATGATAATTTTTAGTTCAACTTAATCAAATTAATATATGAACTCCCACTAAACTCAACATCTCTCTGGTTGTTTAGTGACACTGTCGTGGGGCTACCTTTCGGGTACCCCACGGTGGTGGTACCTGGGTCACGCCAAGGGAAGCCCATTGAAGCCCATGAAGTGCACCGTGAGGCCCAAGTAGCCGGTTAGATCGGTGATGAGACTTTCCTTATCCTGTAATGTGCAATCCGCACCGTCCACCCGAGACCTGGCCTGTGATATAAAGGTCAGGAGGGTGCGCCACCTAGGAAAAGAAAGACACAGGCAAACCCTAGCGAGATTGCCATCTCGCCATTGTAGCCACCTCGATAATATCAGACAAGCAGGAGTAGGTCTTTACCTCATCTCGAGGGGCCGAACCTGGGTAAATTCGCCCCCTGTTAGCCGTCGTAATCACCAACGTTCATCCTCTCTTCCCCTCAATCAACCCGGGGTACCTAACCTTGGGAATTGCCGAGCCCCAACCTCGACAATTGGCGCCGTCTGTGGGAAGAACAGATCGTTGGAGTCATGGTTGCACCGGCCTCATCTGCAATGAAGAACGGCATCAGCGCCAGGGAGTCGATCTACACCGGCTTCCTCGAGTTTGTCCAGCACTCGCCGGCGGATCTCCCGGCGTACGCTGAGCTGCAGCAGAGCACGTGGATTACCTTCAGTAGTCTACGCTATCTGGTGGACAGTCGTGGAACGCTCCGGCCCACGCTGGCCACGTTGCGCGCGACGGATGCGCCTGCATCTACATCGACTGCGCCGACCGCGGCACCACCCGCCGCGAAGATCGCATCTACTACGGCCACGGCGATCGCGTCGTTGACTGCCGTGAAAATCGCGTCTACTTCGACTGCGTCAGCACCATCTACGATTGCGTCAACGGCGACTGCGGTGACCACACCTGCGGTTGCCAGAAAAATCGCATCTACTGCAACCCTGGCGCGAAACAAGTCTACTCCGACCTTCTTGTCCGCGCCAAGACCTACACCGAATTCGACTACGCCAACCGCGCCTCCGCATCGCGGAGTCGCCAGTAGTAGCGGCCGTGGCACCCGCCACGTTGCTGTGATCTTCGACTCTGAGCATAGCTCGGACGAAGGAAGCAGGACTGGGAGCATCAGCCCCACTCGATGGGTTTACCCCGCGCAAGTTTATATGACCGGCCCAGCACGACCCAACGGCGGGGAACCCGCATACCCGCTGGAGGTGACCATGCCGGACAGGGTGACAAAACTCACCATCACCCGGGAGATGGCGATCAAGGCCATGAAGCACGTGGACGAAGGCACGTTCCCTTCACCAGATGAACCCCGAGAAGACCAACTGGCGGTCCAATACCTGCTTTGGAAGGAGTCCGAGCGAGTCCGCCTAGAGAAGGCCGATCTGATTCGGTGCAAAGAACAAGCTGACGCGTCGAGTGCCAGGAGGGCAGCGCACTTGTTCATGGCTGGTTCGGAAGAAGTCACACAAGGAGGAGGACGTCACAGGGCTCGCATGCCGCGGGTGCCAGAGGCTGATCGCGTCCACCTCACTCGCAATCTGGAGTCGTCGTTCATGACGGAGGATGCGGACGGAATCCCCGTCCCCAAAACACCCGCTTCGGCCCTCATGGCAGTCGAAACTTACCTGCGACTAACACAGCCACCGGAGGGTAACGCCCACGCTCGCCTTCATAGGCGACAAATCCAATCCCTCAGGGAAGTCGAGGAAGTCCTGGCAAAGGCAGCACCAGCAGAAAGGGTGCACGAGAATCGAGGCCGCCGCGATCGTGAACCTGCACCACCTGCAGACCCAGCCCCAATTCGACTGCGACAGCCGCAGCCAGGCGAAGATGTCTGCAACGTCGTCACACAGATGCGGTGACCCCGCACACCACTGCATATTGTAGTGTACAAGTCGTTGACATAACATCCACAGAAGGACTCATCCGTAAATATTACATCCCTCAGAGTAGTACAACAGAAACATTGCGGGTCCACTTTATTACACACTGCTAAAGATTACAAGCCAGAAATGTACAAAAGCTTCAACGTCTTCCTCCGACATGGGAGGAATTTCAACTATAGTACGGTTGACTGAGGTCAACTTATTAACGATAGAAAGAAGCAAACTAAGAACCATCGGGCTCAACAACCTAAGTAGTACTAGTCTAGAATTGCTCGGCCCTGCCCCTAAGATAGGAGACTAAGTCTCGGGCTCATCATCATCGCCTCCATAAGCAATCAGGTAGTCGACGCCTTCCACCCCTCCGGATAGATCAGGTTCCTCGTAGTACACCTCGTCCTCATGGAAAGCTCCATAACTCTCCTTGATTGCCTCCTCAAAGTCTAAGCATGGGGTCAAAAGGGAAAGGGTGAGCAACAGCGTTACTCAGCAAGTTCTGAATATATATAGATAAGGTGTATCATGCACTAGTTACTGCCAAAACCTCGGGTCTTTGGCATAGATGCAAGTTTTTGTAAACATTTCTTCAAAAGATTGATTTTATTCTGAAAACTATGTCCACAGTCTCCACCGGTCTTGTGAATCCAAATGGGACTCCATTCCGGCCTCGATCTCGTAGTTCCATACCGGGAACACGGTTGTGAAATCACAAATTTGTTGTTTGACTCTGTAGAGTTGCATCACTTTACCCAACAGTTGCCTGGCCCTATATATGCTCTCTTACACTCCATGAGTGTTATAGCCAAGGCTCAGGACATCCAGCCATGTGGAGCTTCTCCCAAATCAACACACATCCGCCCATTTGTGATGCGGTAGGGGAATCATGTTCCACGCATACCCAACACCCCTCCCAAGCTTCCCCACCAATTACCCCGTCGGGCAGGAAGAGCACGCGCTTCCACGCTGTTGGCCGCCGCAACGACCCAACCCGGTGTAGGCCTGCCGAGGATATGCGGATGAGAAAAGAAGCCTCTGACTGACCCCGCCCATACAAAGTCCGTTGGTTGATGCTTTTACTACGGCGAAAGGATCACTGGAACAGGGGTTATTAATTCCTAAGGATATATACCTTCCCATACGATGGAACACCGTACCTATTCATCTTACCATTGTTCCACCGCCAACCAGTAGTATATACCACATCATTCAAAAATACTTTTTTTCTTTTTGATGCAAGTGAAAGGAAAGTATAAGTAACTTTGCAAGTACTTTGATAAAAATACATCAAACGGTATGCAAGAATGAACTTGCCTTGAGACTGACAAGTAGTGCAGTCTAAAGCTTCCGGCGATTCGTGAACCTCGTGTTCTGAAAATCAACATCATTGTCTTTATAAGACAATGTTTGAAAATCCAATTTATGCTATTATGCATAGATGAAATGATTTTTAAAGGTTTTGGAAAATTTCCCCCCTTCATATTTTAAGATGATTTTTCCCTTTTGTGTGTTTTACCTAGGATGAGTTACTGGACAGTCATTCACAGAATGGTAATTTATTTTACTTTAAGAAAATAATTCAATTCATTTCCACTGAAGGATCCTTGAATATTAAAAACCATTCAAATCATGTCCACTTAAGGATCTTTGAATATGTTGGAAAATAATTCAAATCATTTCCACTTAAGGATCTTTGAATATGTTGGAAAATAATTCAAATCATTTCCACTTAAGGATCTTTGAATATTTGGAAATAATTCAAATCATTTCCACTTAAGGATCTTTGAATTTTTCACTCAAGCAATATTTTTCAATAAATCAAATAAAAATCATTTTTGAAATCCTTGCAAAATTTTGAGTTATTAACATATTTTTATTTGATTTTAGGATTCTAATTTTGGATTTAAAATTTGAATTATAACTAGGGTTTGATTGAGTTCAGCAACTTTTGGAAATTACAAACAAGTCCTTGGTTTACCAGGTCAACCCTCACTGGTTCGGTGGGACCAACCAGTTCGGCCCACTCTCTCCTTCCTCTCTTCTCTCTCTCTCTCCCTCTCTCGCTCCCGTGGTCGACACGATCCCCTTTTCGCCTCCGCCGTCGCCGACTGATTCCGGCGTGCTCCGGCCGTCTCCGTCGTCGTGCTAGGGCGCAAAAGAAAGCTCTTGCGACGCTCTCTCTTCTCCTCCCCGTCGATCTGCTTTTCTTCTTCTCGTGTGTTCGTGCGCAACCCATCCCTAGGGTTAGGGTTTCGGTGATGGCGCTGCTCCACCATGCTCCTCCTCCTCTGAGCTACCTCGCCATGGCTAGGGTTCGGCTCTGCTCACTGGTTCTGCCTGGCTGCTCTCCTCCTTCTCCACCGACGCGTGCGTGCTGGCTCGTCCCCCGGTTGAGATCTCGGTTGCAGCGCGATTAATCGTGCTCCCGACCCTTGCTCTGCTCCGCCGCCGTGTGGAGCTCGCCTCCGTGCTACGGTTGGTGCTGGAGTGGTGTTGCTGCGGTGCGAC
>QRDG01000337.1:580233-645234 GCA_012064385.1 Puccinellia tenuiflora
CCTTCATCTCAATTCATTACTCAATTGCTTCTTTAGTTTTTCAATCTTTGCATACTCTTCGCAGCAATTAGCATATTATCAACGTAAAGGAGCAAATAAATAGTTGAATCTTTAGCAACTTTCAAATAGACACAACTGTCAAAATCAGACCTTTAAAACCTTGAGAGAGCATAAAGGTGTCAAATCTCTTGTACCATTGCCTAGGAGATGTTTCAATCCATAAAGAGATTTTGTAACTTACAGACAAGTTCTTCTTTTCCAGGAATAATAAAACCTTCAGGTTGTTCCATATAAATATCCTCTTCTAATTCCCCATGTAAGAATGTAGTTTTAACATCTAATTGTTCAAGCTCATAATCATGCATGGCAACAATGCTGAGTAATGTACGAATAGAGCTATGTTTCACAACAGGGGAGAAAACTTCATTAAAGTCATACTGGAATTTGGCTACAACCTTTAGCAACTAGCCTTGCTTTATACCTTGCCTCGTCATTAGGAGAAACACCTTCTTTCCTTTAAAAACCCACTTGCAACGTATAGGTTTCTTCTCTCTTGGTAGTTTAACTAGATTCCAAGTACCATTCTTTTCAGTGATTCCATCTCTTCATGCATAGCGGTCATCCATTTATTACTATCACTCGAAATAATAGCCTCGGAATAAGAAGAAGGCTCAGCACTACCTTCATTTCTTCTGCCACATTCAAACAATAAGAAACCATATTAACTTCTTCAATCAACCTCCTGACAGGTTTAGAAACCCTCTGGGTCTATTGGTTGCAATAGAATGAGTGTTGGCTGCACATCAGTAGAAACTTCTGAATCATTGCCCTGCTCAATTTCTGGTGTAGATCCCGAGTTAATAGCATGCTGCACCTGCACGCTTGTTTCAGATGCTTCTCAAGAGGAATATAGTAGATGATTTATCATGAAACAGAGAAGCTTCATCAAAAGTAACACTTCTACTAATAACAATCTTTTTAGTTTCAGGATTCCACAATTTGTAACCTTTAACACCAGGCTTATAACCAAGATAAATGCATTTAACAACTCTAGGCTCCAATTTACCATTATTAACATGAGCATAGCGGGACAACCAAATATTTTCAACTTGGTATAATCAGCAGGAGTACCAGACCATACCTCAATAGGTGTCTTCTTTTTTCAATAGCCAAATTAGGTGACCGTAATTAGTGACAAGCAGTGGAAGCGGCTTCAACCCAAAAACTCTTAGATGATCCAGAGCTAGACAACATGCAACGTACCTTTTCCAAAATGGTTCTGTTCATGCGTTCTGCGACGCCATTTTGTTGAGGGGTGCCCGGGACGGTATAATGTCTTGCAATTCCCTCTGACTTGCATAAAGCTTCAAATTCTCCAGACAAGAATTCCAAACCATTATCAGTACGCAGCTTCTTGATACGCTTGCCATATTGATTCTCAATCGTAATCTTCCACACTTTAAATGTTTTGAATGCATCTGACTTGTGCTTGATGAAAAATTCCCAAACTCTCCTTGAGTAATCATCAATTGTCAACATATAACGAGCACCTCCAAGTGATGGAACGGGGACTCTCCCCACAAATCGGAGTGAATGTACCCCAATATATCTTTTTATTGTGAGTACCGGTGCCAAACTTCACCCTGGTTTGCTTACCGAAGACACAATGCTCACAAAACTCTAACTTGTCAATGCGTTGACCTCCAAGAAGCCCTCTTTTACAGAGCTCCATCATTCCAGTTTCACTCATGTGCCCCAGACGCAAATGCCAAAGGTTAGTAGCATCAGAATCAGATACTTTACTGGAAGCAACATTAGCTTACCTGAAAGTGTAGTATTCAAGTCACCTTTCATCACAATAAGAGGCCTCTGGAGACTTTTAATGAGTTTGTCTCCACCTTGATACTTGAAACCTTTAACATCAAGAGTACTCAATGAGATAAGATTTCTCTTCAAATCTGGAATGTAACGAACATCTGACAATGTTCTGATGATGCCGTCAAACATCTTGATCCGGATAGAGCCAATGACTTCAATTCTACATGGAGAATTATTCCCCATCTTAACAGAACCTCTCTGTTGTTCAACAAGTGTAGAAAACCACTCTCTACATGGGCTCATATGGAAACTGCAAGCAGAATCAAGAATCCATCATCACCTGTGTCAGCATCACAGGTAAAGGCTACTAAAGCATTCCCATCATAATCTTGATGCTTGCTAACAACGGCGGCTTCGCCATCGTTCTCTCTCTTTTCTTTTTCAGAATTATTTTTCCTCTTCTCCTTGTTTTTCAACTTGTAACATTCATAAATATCATGCCCATCTTTCTTGCAATATTTGCAAGACTTGTACCTGCCCCTGGATTTCGACCGGCCTTTGTAGCCGTTCGAACTTTTGTCCCTATTTCCATTGTTTGGGTTCTTGTCCTTTGTCCTGCCACGAACAGATAATCCCTTGGCTTGAGAGGAACTTGATGAACCATCATGAGACACCATTTGCTTCATCTTCTCCTTAGAGTGCAAAGCTTCATAAACCTCATTAAGAGTGAGAGTATCACGACTGTATAAAATGGTATCTCTAAAATTGGTGTAAGAACTTGGCAGTGAACATAATAACATTAAACCCAAATCTTCTTCATCGTACTCAACTTCCATCGCTGCTAGGTCGGTAATAATCTCCTTAAACTGTGATATGTGATTTAAAACATTACCTCCCTCTTGCAACCTGTGCATAAATAATTTTGCTTGAGATGCATCTTGCTGGTAAGATCTTTCGTCATGCAAATCTCTCTAGTTTCGACCATAGGGCCGCGGTTGTTTTCTGGGTCAAAACTTCCTGCAAAATATTATGTTTAGATGGAATTGAATTGGGACACAACTTACGATCTTTTCTCTTCTCCTCATCAGTCCAATCGCAGATCGCTTCTTTCTGAAACTTTCCAATGCATCCTCATAATCGGCTTGCGCCAACAATGCCCGCATCTTGACTTGCCATAGAGAAAACCTTGTGTCACGATCCAGCGGCGGAAGATCATACTTCATGGTAGCCATGAGTAAATTAATCTGTGAACACAAAGTAGTACAAGCCGGAGAAAAATTTCCTGACGGAATTAACTTGCAAAGCAGAGAGCTAAAAAAGAAACAGATAGCACCTGGTAGGTTTCGGGTGTGGACGTAGTAATTTGGAGACTAAACTTCAATCTGCAGCTTCACGTGAGTAGCACTAGCGCAGTAGTAGATCACTTTTCGCCTAGGGACTCTATCCGTCTATTGATCGATGTAGTACTTGTTAATAAATCAGGTTTGCTGCTTCAGATCGATCGGGGCTGAACGACGCCGAATAGAATACTCGCAGGCGGAGTCGGCGCAAGTAGGCAGCAGCGATGCTGGTGTTCTCCGCGGAAACTTCACCGGCGGACGGCAGGGCGATGCTGACGATCTTGGCGAACGCGGCGAATCCAACTCCAGCGGACGAATCTCCAAAAGCGGCGCAGACGTCGCCGGAACAACTGTGTCGCGATCTCAGATTGGATCTCAAAAACCACAACCGTGACTCTGATACCACTTGTTACCAAAATAGAGATCAAAACGAGATAAACGAGACACATATTTTTACGTGGAAAACCCTTACGGGAAAAAACCACGGACGCACGAAGGCGTGATTTCACTATATGGAGGAGTATTACAAACCCTAGATGACAGGCCGTCTTTAGGTGATTGTTAAATCGTTAGGATCATCTAGGTCTAGATGGATCACGGTAAATTCTCTTTAGGGTTTCCCCTTGAGTGTGAAATAACCAGAGAGAGGGAGGCCGAGAGGAGAGCGGTGAGATCGGCGTGTTTACCTTGTCCTCCATGCAGGGTCGAGCTCGAGGAGCCGGCCATGGTGGGTGGTGGTGGCCGGAGAGGTGGGTGCGTGGAGTGATTGGTGGTGGTGAGAGGTGGCGAGGTGGTGGTGCTTCCCGTGGCTACTGCCAAACCCTAGATCGGTAGGGGTGTCGGTCGGGTGCCTGGCGCACAGGTGAACCTCGTGGTGAGTGCCGCTAGCCCCCACCACTTTATATAGGCAGCGCCACAGGGGCCCACCACCATTGATTCGGTTGGGCACCCCCGATCAGGGCGCGAGTCAAGGTCAGTGCGAGTCGTTGGGCTCACGCTGGCGGAGATCAATCCAACATTCTCCCCCTTGATCTCAACTTTACTTTTACTTTACTCATTTTATCACAGATCGATACATAGAGCATGTTTCATCGTCTCAGCTCAATTGCCGATAGAATCAGATAGCTACAACATACCTCTTTGTTTTGAAACAAATTCTTTAATCTTTTTGGGCCTCTTTATTGTCCGGAAATCACAGACTATACCATAAATCCATGTCGACTATGTGTTCTCCAAACACACTGGGCGGTAAGCCTTTAATTAGCAGATCTGCAAACACTTGTGTGTTTTTTATCTATTCCTCTTATGCTCCAAGCATTTCAACATAATTCCGGACTTTCTCCTTTACAACGTATAACTTTGTGTCAATGTGTTTGGCACCACACTTGACTCGTTGTCTTAGGAGTGAATTACTTAATGGTTATTGTTGTTGTCAACCATTATCAATTTCGGGCACAGGTTTCCTTAACCATTTTTGCCTATCCCTCAGCCTCATATGATGCTATAACATGTCTTTACATCACACTGATATCAAGCTTTTAATTCTTTGGAGATTTTCCACACAAAAACTCCAAATGTGAAAATTTAGCGACAATTGTGGATTTCGCTATACATTTCACAAATTCTTTCAGAGTACTCACAACCTTTGAGAGCACTTATAGATCTATCTTTGTACTCACAACCTTTTGAGAGCACTTGTTTCTTTTAGCATGAGGCCGATATCTTTGATTCCATTCCAGTGATCTATTTCTGGATTGGACTGCGGTGACCCGCACACCACTGCTATTGTAGTGTACAAGTCGTTGACATAACATCCACGGAAGGACTTATCCGTAAATATTACATCCCTCAGAGTAGTACAACAGAAACATTGCGGGTCCACTTTATTACACACTGCTAAAGATTACAAGACAGAAATGTACAAAAGCTTCAACGTCTTCCTCCGACATGGGGAATTTCAACTACAGTACGGTTGACTGAGGTCAACTTATTAACGATAGACAGAAGAAACTAAGAACCATCGGGCTCAACAACCTAAGTAGTACTAGTCTAGAATTGCTCGGCCCTGCCCCTAAGATAGGAGACTAAGTCTCGGGCTCATCATCATCGCCTCCATAAGCAATCAGGTAGTCGACGCCTTCCACCCCTCCGGATTGATCAGGTTCCTCGTAGTACACCTCGTCCTCATGGTAAGCTCCATAACTCTCCTTGATTGCCTCCTCAAAGTCTAAGCATGGGGTCAAAAGGGAAAGGGTTAGCAACAGCGTTACTCAGCAAGTTCTGATTATATATAGATAAGGTGTATCATGCACTAGTTACTGCCAAAACCTCGGGTCTTTGGCATAGATGCAAGTTTTGTAAACATTTCTTCAAAAGATTGATTTTATTCTGAAAACTATGTCCACAGTCTCCACCGGTCTTGTGAATCCAAATGGGACTCCATTCCGGCCTCGATCTCGTAGTTCCATACCGGGAACACGGTTGTGAAATCACAAATTTGTTGTTTGACTCTGAGAGTTGCATCACTTTACCCAACAGTTGCCTGGCCCTATATATGCTCTCTTTACACTCCATGAGTGTTATAGCCAAGGCTCAGGACATCCAGTCATGTGGAGCTTCTCCCAAATCAACACACATCCGTCCATTTGTGATGCGGTAGGGGAATCATGTTCCACGCATACCCAACACCCTCCCAAGCTTCCCCACCAATTACCCCGTCGGGCAAGAAGAGCACGCGCTTCCACTGTTGGCCGCCGCAACGACCCAACCCGGTGTAGGCCTGCCGGGATATGCGGATGAGAAAAGAAGCCTCTGACTGACCCCGCCCATACAAAGTCCGTTGGTTGATGCTTTTACTACGGCGAAAGGATCGCTGGAACAGGGGTTATTAGATCCTAAGGATATATACTTCTTGGTTCTCCATTTCTTGCTTCCATTTTGAGTCTCTAAAAGGTCATGTAGAAATTTATTTTGTACTTCTTGATCATGACGTCTTCCTTCTTCCACCAACTGCATATATTGCATGAAACTTTGCTCCGTAATTGGCCTTGGTGGTTGAGGTATTCCTCCTGTCTCGGCTGCATGCTTCTCTCTTGCTTCTCTTTCTTGCCTAAGCAACTCACTTTCTTCACCGGCACTCGCCATTGTCCCCTAGTCCTGCCACAATGAATTAGAACTCATCGTTACATTATGCATATGCACTTTGAGTTCGTCTTCATGCGCAAAAACTAGTCACATTGAAATCCAGAAAAATCCAAGAAACCAAAACATTTCAAACATATACCATGTATTATACATGTAGGGTTACAAACATGGGTACAGAATCGTAACACACTCTAAAGTGAGTAGGTCTCACTTATTGCTACCATACAACACCGTACACACTACAATACTCTATATGTTACATAGGGATACTACTACTCCACTTTCTGGTTAACTTCACTTCTCAGTGAACTTTCCCGGCTTCCACCACTTGTTGCGACCGGTTCTCCTCAGAAATCCAGGTAAAGGAATCTTCTTCTTACCGGATGGCTGGTAATCAGGGTCAGATGGTGATGCTTCTAAGTTCCAATCAGTCACATTAAAGTAACTGTCTAGGTATTGATACGCCTCCGCTTCATCACCGTACTCACCCCCAAAGTCCTCAGCTCCCGAAGGAATAGCACTGGTGCTACAGAAATAACTTCGAGGCTCTTCTATAGGTTCTAACTTGGGCTGCCTTGACGTACTCGCCCCCTGGTTATATCTTGACTTATAACCATATCCATCCTCTTCATCTTCCTCATCTGAATTAATCAGAATAGGATTACCTGACCGGCCTAGCTTTGGCTTTCTTCTAGGTAATTTACTCTCAACTTCCTCCTCGCCATCATCACCTTTGATTACTATAGGATCGCTTGAAGTTCCCTGGTAGGGTTCCTCATCCCACCCAGCGGAATAGGAAGCTTCTGGTTCAGTACTCTGGCGTTCCTCCACTTCTCCCACAAGAACATAGTCTGGGTGTGCTGGAGAATAAGTGGCGTAAACTGGGGTTTCAGGGGCTACAGTCTCATCAACATAGGTAACTGGAGTGGATGGTGGATCAGTATGACCCATACGGGCTTCATACATGAGCATGTCACAGCGCTCCTGGATAGCATCGGGGCTAGAAAACTGTTCTACCATAATCTCCATCTCATCGGACAAAATGCTAAAGGATTTGTGGTAGGTTCGGATAAGCTTGACGCAACTCTCAAGAAATACAGCAGCGTCACGAGGGTTAGTGCGTGCAAAGGCTAGATAATCCACATCTATCTCTTGTCGATAGATGGCACTTGGGATTGCATGAAACAGGGTTCCTTCCAACTCCTTGGATTTGGCTGTTCTAATATTGGTAATGGCTTTGACTACTGCAATATGGAATGCTATCTCCACATGCTTGGCTTCTCCATATGGCATCTTCAAACCCATCTTAAGCTCAGACGGAAGCTTGAGTGCAACACGATATTTGGCTAAGGCTGATCCATCATAGTAGCTAAGAGTCTTAACCACTACTTTAGCTTCAACCCCCAAATAGTTGATCATTTGCTCCAGAACTACCGCCCAATTTCCTCGGAACACTCCTCTTCCTAATGACATACTTCGAATTCGGACGCTTCGCTTGGGGAATCGGTTATCCATCCTGATATACAAAGAAAAGTATTGGTAAGAATGAAGTATTATATGCATGATAATGTTATTCTCAAGTGAATAGCCATCATAACAATATAAAATTCATTACGGCCTAGAAAAATCTATTACCCTACAGGCTTTCCCTTTAATAGGTTTCCAACCTAAGGTCTAGCAATTGCTCTGATACCATCTGCGGTGACTCCGCACACCACTGCATATTGTAGTGTACAAGTCGTTGACATAACATCCACGGAAGGACTTATCCGTAAATATTACATCCTCAGAGTAGTACAACAGAACATTGCGGGTCCACTTTATTACACACTGCTAAAGATTACAAGCCAGAAATGTACAAAAGCTTCAACGTCTTCCTCTGACATGGGAGGAATTTCAACTACAGTACGGTTGACTGAGGTCAACTTATTAACGATAGAAAGAAGTAAACTAAGAACCATCGGGCTCAACAACCTAAGTAGTACTAGTCTAGAATTGCTCGGCCCTGCCCCTAAGATAGGAGACTAAGTCTCGGGCTCATCATCATCGCCTCCATAAGCAATCAGGTAGTCGACGCCTTCCACCCCTCCGGATAGATCAGGTTCCTCGTAGTACACCTCGTCCTCATGGTAAGCTCCATAACTCTCCTTGATTGCCTCCTCAAAGTCTAAGCATGGGGTCAAAAGGGAAAGGGTGAGCAACAGCGTTACTCAGCAAGTTCTGAATATATATATAGATAAGGTGTATCATGCACTAGTTACTGCCAAAACCTCGGGTCTTTGGCATAGATGCAAGTTTTTGTAAACATTTCTTCAAAAGATTGATTTTATTCTGAAAACTATGTCCACAGTCTCCACCGGTCTTGTGAATCCAAATGGGACTCCATTCCGGCCTCGATCTCGTAGTTCCATACCGGGAACACGGTTGTGAAATCACAAATTTGTTGTTTGACTCTGCAGAGTTGCATCACTTACCCAACAGTTGCCTGGCCCTATATCTGCTCTCTTTACACTCCATGAGTGTTATAGCCAAGGCTCAGGACATCCAGTCATGTGGAGCTTCTCCCAATCAACACACATCCGCCATTTGTGATGCGGTAGGGGAATCATGTTCCACGCATACCCAACACCCCTCCCAAGCTTCCCCACCAATTACCCCGTCAGACAGGAAGAGCACGCGCTTCCACGCTGTTGGCCGCCGCAACGACCCAACCGGTGTAGGCCTGCCGAGGATATGCGGATGAGAAAAGAAGCCTCTGACTGACCCGCCCATACAAAGTCCGTTGGTTGATGCTTTTACTATGGCGAAAGGATCACTGGAACAGGGGTTATTAGATCCTAAGGATATATACCTTCCCATACGATGGAACACCGTACCTATTCATCTTACCATTGTTCCACCGCTAACCAGTAGTATATACCACATCATTCAAAAATTACTTTTTCTTTTCTGATGCAAGTGAAAGGAACGTATAAGTAACTTTGCAAGTACTTTGATAAAAATACATCAAACGGTATGCAAGAATGAACTTGCCTTGAGACTGACAAGTAGTGCAGTCTAAAGCTTCCGGCGATTCGTGAACCTCGTGTTCTGAAAATCAACATCATTGTCTTTATAAGACAATGTTTGAAAATCCAATTTATGCTATTATGCATAGATGAAATGATTTTAGAGGTTTTGGAAAATTCCCCCCCTTCATGTTTTAAGATGATGTTCCCCTTTTTGTGTGTTTTACCTAGGATGAGTTACGGGACAGTCATTACAGAATGGTAATTTATTTTACTTTAGGAAGATAATTCAATTCATTTCCACTGAAGGATCCTTGAATATTAAAAACAATTCAAATCATGTCCACTTAAGGATCTTTGAATATTTTGGAAAATAATTCAAATCCTTTCCACTTAAGGATCTTGAATTTTCACTCAAGAAATATTTTTCAATAAATCAAATAAAAATCATTTGGAAATCCTTGCAAAATTTTGAGTTAATAACATATTTTTATTTGATTTTTAGGATTCTTATTTTGGATTTAAAATTTGAATTATAACTAGGGTTTGATTTGAATTCAGCAATTTTTAGAAATTACGACTAAGTCCCTGGGTTACTGGGTTGATCCAGGTCAAACCGTACCTGTTCGGTCGAACCGAACCAGTCTGACCCACTCTCTCCTTCCCTCTTCTCTTTCTCTCCCTCTCTCGCTCCCGTGGTCGACGCGATCCCCTTTTCGCCTCCGCCGTCGCCGACCGATTCCGGCGTGCTCCGGCCATCTCCGTCGTCGTGCTAGGGCGCAAAAGAAAGCCCTTTAGACGCTCTCTCTTCTCCTCCCCGTCGATCTGCTTTTCCTCTTCCGGTGTGTTCATGCGCAACCCATCCCTAGGGTTAGGGTTTCGGTGATGGCGCCGCTCCGCCGTTCTTCTCCTCCTCTGAGCTACCTCGCCATGATTAGGGGTTCGGCTCCGCTCTCTGGTTCTGCCTAGCTGCTCTCCTTCTTCTCCACCGACGCGTGCGTGCTGGATCGTCCCCCGGTTGAGGTCTCGGTTGCAGCGCGATTAATCGTGCTCCCGACTCCTGCTCTGCTCCGCCGCCGGTGTGGAGCTCGCCTCCGTGCTACGGTGGTGCTGGAGTGGTGTTGCTGCGGTGCGACTTCCTCCCTTGGTCCTCCGTCATGACCACACGGGCACTGCCCCGTCGTCATGCCGTTACGGCCATGGGCGCACTGTAAGGTTCCTCTTCCTCCTCTCTGCTCTCTCCTCCTTCTAGACTCCTTTATGATCTAGCTTAGCTCCTATGCTGCTCAAGATTTCCTCACTGGTACTTAGCAAAATTGTACTGGTACACTGGATATGTTTTGTTGTTGATGATTTATTTTGCTCTAGTTGTTTTGAGTGCTTGATTCAGTAGTGGGTATATTTAGAAGAATTGCTTTAGTGGACAGAAGTAAGATTTGGGTGAGAAAAATAGGGTTTGGAATTGGATATTGGCTATAGCTGTGTTCTGTGCTTTGTGCAAGTGTGGAATTATTTCTGTGGCTAAAGGAAATTAGCTATGCATGCTGTGATGCCTCCACGGGAGTTACATAGAAGCTGGCTAAACTAATTAGCTTTTGGAAAAAAATCTTTTCTTATGCTTTCCTGTGCTTCTTCTAGTGACAGATATGCTAGGCTACTAGCTTGAGTATATTATAAAGAACAGGTGCTGCACTTCCCTCACATCTATCCTTAGCATAATCCATGTTGAACATGGTTCTGATAAGAACAGATACTCCTCACTTTCTCTCTTCCCCTTCCATGCATGCAAACATGCTTAGCTTGGCTCTGTCATTATCAGAGTTAGCTAATTCTCTCCTACTCTGCCTAACACTCCAAAGATCAACCTGCTGCTGCTGAGTAGCTTGGTCTTCTGGCTATACTGACAACCTGCGTCTTGTGGATAGCCTGCTCCTCCTAGCTGCTTCAAATTTCCTAAGGTGTATAGTTCTAGCTGCAAGATTTGATGTGGCTAATGTTCTTGATGATGAACATTTTCAGAAATGTGTGTGATGTGCTTGGCTGTGTGATGCTTTGTGGATTCGGCTGGCTGCCCTATTTATAGGGTTTTTAGATGATTCTGGTGGTGACACCAGGATAATTGCATGTGATGTGTAAGCTGCTTGCAGTGGCCCTCCTCCACCTCGAGTTGCTACTCTTCTGTTAAACTATGGAGGTTCTTATCCTCTGGTGGTTGAATTTCTGTGCCAAGGTATTGTTTACTCCCTTTTTGGCTCACTCCTTCCTCCTCCTTGATCCTATCCTTGCTCTGCCGGCTATTGTTGTTCAATCTGGTTATGAACTGTTTCAAGTCCATCCATTTGAGTTATGGAATGGTTTCAAATCCACTTGTGGATTACTCTCAGCTAGGATCTTTGCGCAGGGAGTTATCCCTCCACCTCACTTGGTCTTATCAAGCTCCTGTCGACTACTGCTATGCACTATGGTTATGAACTGTTTGGCATCCCTCTGCTGCCATAGAATTGATATATACTTGATGGATTTGGGTGGCTTCTCTGGTGGGCTAGAATTGTAACTGGGTTGTGACTGTCTTTACCTGTGGGCTTTAAGGAATATAGGGTCCATTTATCAAATTAATGGTAAATGTGACACCACAATTATGAAGGTGGATTTAAAAGTTATATTTGGCAGAGATGGTTTGTTCTGTTTCCTGGTTGCCTTTGGACAAATGTTGAAGATGATTATGTATTCATGTGATAACCAGCTAGTCCCTCAGGTTGCCTAAGTTGTGAAGCTGGTTCTGCCTTTGCCCCTTTTACATGCTTAATGCATGCTGAGCATGATCAAGTTGCCTAATGTTGGATATTTGATTTGATTTTTGACTGTGAACTCCAATGTCAATTCAATTCATGGAATTAGACACTCTGCAAAGTATTATATCAATAGCCAGTACCAATGTACTAGGCTAAAATTTCTAACCTTAACAACTCTTTTCTTTGTGAATTGTTTGCTTTTTCAGGTTGAAGAATTTCAGAAGATTATCTAAAGGATTTAGTTTATAGGTTTTTCTTTTATTTTTACTTTTCAGTAGAAAATTTGTAAAAGGACCTGATAACATTTATTTGTAACAGATTTGTGGAACAATTCCACTTGTAAAGTTTCTTGTATAATGTAATTTATTTTATAGCAGAATTGCATATTGGAATTTATTGATATCAAAATTGTGTATTAAAATTTAATTGTAAAATGTATTGGATGTTGGATGTTATTGCAATTTGTAAGAAGAGTTGTTTGGGAAATGTAATGATGATTATTGAAATTTCTGTGGAGAATGAAATGTGGAATTACATGAATATGAATTCTTAGAATATTAAGACAAAACGTATGTGTTGATTATAAACATGAATTCAAATATTTGAGAGAGAGAATAGAGATAAGATTTACAAGTGTTGATACATTTGTATTCAAATTTGAAGTTACCTAAATAAACTTTCATTAAAGTTGATAACCCAACCTATCTTTTAAAACTAGGGTTTCAAAATAGGCGACTAATGTTAGATCGAGTTATCTCGACAACTAGTCCTTTTTGCATAAAAGCGCGAAAATTATTCGGACTTTTCAAGCATGCATGAATGCAAAGATGCAAACTTCCTATTTCTACCCTTTCGAAACCTATAACTGCGGGGTATTACACCGGCCGAGCACGGTGCAGGTCGGAGCCCTGTCCGGCCGAGCGCGGTGGACGTCGGGGCCCTCTCCGGCGGAGCGCGGCGGAGGTGGGGCCGGGAGGGGCGCGACGGAGGTGTGCGGGCCTCTCGGGGCGGCGCACAGTGCAGATCGACGGGATCTTGCGGGCAGCGCACGGTGGACGTCGGGGCCCTCTCCGGCGGAGCGCGGCAGAGGTGGGGCCGGGAGGGGCGCGACAGAGGTGTGCGGGCCTCTCGGGAGGCGCACAGTGCAGATCGACGGGATCTTGCGGGTGGCGCGCGGTGGAGATCAAAGGGCCCTCCCGACGGCGCGCTGCGGAGGCGGGGGACCTTCCCGGGGCGGCGCGGGGTGGAGGTGGCCGGGAGCCGCGCTGGGAGACGACTAGAGACGGGAAAGGGAGGCGGGGAGGGTGCCACCGGTGGGCACGACGACGGCCACGAGAGGAGGTGGTTAGGGAATCGGGGGGAGAGAGACGGGTGGGTGGTGCTGTCCGAAAAAAAATATAGCCGGGTGGGTGGGTGCGTGGGGTGCGTTACGTGTATGGTGTTTAGGATGGGATAAGAAGGTCTTTAAACCGGGAAAGTTGTGCTGAATAACTATTCTACAAACACTTAAGGGGTTGTGCAGAATAGTCCCACCCTATATATATATATAGAAACTTTATTAGACCCCTGGGTGCAGAATAAGTTATTCTGCACCCGGGTCAATATGTCGAGCCGGACCAGCCATGTTTGTTGCGGTCGAACCCAGTTTTTCTCAGCGTCCCTCCGCCTTACGTAATTTCCTTTTTTTTATATCATCGACGGTTTCAATCCTTTTTCGTCGTGGGGTAGTGGGGAGCTAGCCCACATCTCGTCAGTCGAGTTCATTCGAGCGGTTCGGGAGTTTCCACGGGCAGCGAGCGACTGCACTGGGATTGCAACGAGCGGCCGCGGCCAGCGGCGTGTGTCCTCGGCGGCACTGTCGTGGTCGGCCGGTGAGCGGCGCCTTGCCGGGCAGCGGTGTGGTGGCATCCCCATCGCGGTGAGCGGCGGCTGGCATCCGCACTGCCCGGCCGTGCTGGAGTTGCCCGAGCCTAGGGGCTGCGCCGCGCCAGGGCTACGCCGACTTCTGCGGCCGTCCACGAGGGCGGAGGCGGAAGCTGACCACTCCCGATCTGGTAGATCGATTCACTCTTTAGACCTTCCTGCAACCTTTTCGCTCGCTACGGCTGCCACATATCCTGATTTTCGGCCATGCCGGACTTCTTGTTCTTTCCTGGATCAAGGAGGATGAAGGGGTGCCCGAGCGCGCCGATGCCGGCATGCCGCCGTGCCTTCCACCGCACTGGGACTCCACGAATGGATCCTTCTGCATGGCACCTGCCCGCTCTGCTCACCTCAATGCACAAAAAGGTACATCTCTGACTCTGACTCTGAAAGTGCATGGTTGCCCCCATGCATGGTTTTGGTAATTAATGACAATCTCTATGGACTAATATTTGCATTGAGCTATATTTGTAGGTGTCCATTAGCTTGCTTGTCTCTATTTGTTGGAGTCAAGGTCTTGCTTGTCTCCATTTGTTGGAGTCAAGGTCTTGCTTGTTCTCCATTTGTTGGAGTCAAGGTTAAGGGAAGAAGAACATTTGTTGATCAAGGCCAAGGTGTTCGTCATCAAGATAAAGGCCAAGTGAAGATATGCCGAAGAGGTGCTTCTCCCATCTTGGTGTATGGGGGAGCCACATATGAATCTTCACCAAGCGAAGCGCAATCGAGGAAGGTGGTGCGTCTTGAGGAGATGAAGATCGTCTTCATCGACCTCAAGTGGTTTTATGCGCAAGGCAAAGGTATGATCTTGATAGGGTTTCTATTTTACCGGTCTCATGATGTTTAGTGAGAGACCGGATTATAGAATAGATAGCCGTACTATCAAGAGGGGCTCTCGACCGAGTTCCGTGATCGTATCGTCGTAGAGAGCACAAACCTTTGCATCCATGCAATCATCTTTATTGGATCTTATTTGTCTCTTATTGTGGTGTGGTCTTGGTGCTTGTCGTGCTCGTCATGACAAGGCCAAGTTCACCGAAAACGGTTTTCATATGCTTCCCCTATTGCGTTTTCGGTTTTGGAGTTTTTGCCGGTTCATCCGTTTGGAAGGTTTCACCTCTCCAACCCTTTGCACAATCTCCCTTGCTTGTTTCAATATTTTTGTAGTGTAAGCTCTTGTCGTCCTCTTTCCAACAAAATTGGATTCACTCGATTCGGAGCTTCCACGCAAAAGTTATTCAGTTTCTGGTTTCGGCTGTTTTTCAGTAACCGGAAGTACCGGCCACGCGGGCGGTACTACCGCTCGGAACTTCCGGAGCTACTTCCGGAGCCCAGTACCGCTTACGAAAGTTCGGTTCTGGACTCAAACAGAAGTAGCACCGGAAGTAGTACCGGAACTTCCGCTAAACCGGAAGTACCGGTCCTCCCAGCGGTACTACCGCTCGGAACTTCCGGAACCCAGTACCGCTTACGAAAGTTCGGTTCTGGAGTTCAACGGAAGTAGCACCGGAATTAGTACCGGTACTACCGCTAAACCGGAACTACCGGTCCTTTTTCCGGTACTACCGGCCTTGCGGGTGTTCTCCTCTAGCCGTTGGTAGGATTTTTGTGTGTGGGCCGGAAGTACCGCCCTCTGGGCCGGTACTACCGGTCCTGCGGGTTTTTGCTTCCAAAGAGAGCCGTTGGAGCTGTTTTTACATGGGGCGGTAGTACCGCCCCTTGGGCCGGTACTACCGGCCCTGCGGGAGTCTGAGCCCAACGGCCAGATTCCCAGGGCATCTTTTTTAAGTGCCCCTTCTTCCCCCTTTTGAAAAAAAACACTTCTTCCAATATCTTGAATCTCTTCAAGCTCTCTCTCCTCCATTGTTGCTAACCTTGTGAGCTTGATTCCTCTCAATCCCTCCGATGATTCTTGTCCAAACTTAGCGATTCAAGAGAGGAGATCTAGATCTACCATTTCCACCAATCAAAATATCCTCTTAGTGAGGGGAACCTAGTGGATCTAGATTTTGGGGTTGCTTTGTGTTCATCCATTTTGTTCTTCCTCACTTATTTCCTCCAAAGCATTTGTTGCTTGGTTGGAATTTGAGAGTGAAGGGCTTGACCACTTTGTGTGTTCTTACCTCTTGCATTAGTTGCATCGGGTTGCTCTCCCTACGGTGATACGTGAGGATCGACGTTGAGAAGCTTGTTACTCTTGGGTGCATTGTGTTCCCAAGAGCTTTGTGCCTCTTGGGTGCATTGTGTACCCTAGACGGTTTGGAGGTGCCGCGAAGGCTTCGAGTTGTGAAGCTTCGCCACGAGTTTGGGAGCCCCCAATTGAGTTGTGGGTGTGTGCCCTAAGGGAAGTTGTAAAGGGCTTCGGAATCCGCCTCAAAGGATTCCGATAGTGGAAGGTGAACCAATCCCTTGGGTGAGGTTTATCGGAAAATAGGGTGAGGCCTTTGTGACATCTTGAGTAGGCCTCTTGTGGCGAGCTCACACCCCTCCAATGAGACGTACTCCCTTAACACGGAGGAACTCGGGAATACATCCTCGTCTCCGCGTGCCTCGGTTATCTCTATACCAGATTTTAGTTATGCACTTTACATTGTGATAGCCTTCGTGCTTGAAGTTTATATCTTGCTATCACCTTGTTGCTTTTATTGCTTAGCATAAGTTGTTGATGCACATAGGTGAACCTACCAATTTAGGTTGTTGGCTTGTTAATTTAAACACATAGCTTTATTCTACAATTATCAAACCCCTAATTAGAAAAAGTTTTAAATCGCCTTCCCCCCTCTAGGCGACATCCGGACATAGCTTGTTCTTTCAATCTCTCTTTCTTCTTCTGCCCGATCTGGTGTGTTTCCCGTGTGTATCAGCTTGCGTATGGGTTGGATCTTGATCTTTATCTATTTATTAGTTGCAGCTTTGGTTGGGAGAGAAGGTGGTCAATTGAAATTGGACCGGCCGAGGTCCTGCAGTAGCTGCCACAACGCTAGCATATTGCCGCGAACTGGGCATCTAGCCACTTGCAATTTTACGTCAGCTTGCAATTTGGGTGCTGGCTAAATGTTAATTTCGCTAGAAGGTTCTCCTGATTCTCGTGGAGATACCAATATTCAATTCCAAAAGATAGGTACTGATTTCCCACTAATGTTAATTTGGCTACTGATTTGCTTACTAACATGTCGATATCATAACCGAGATACACCTTGCCAGATTAACTAGCAACTTAATTTGTGACATATAAAATATATGATGTTCCTAATTCTGCATAATTTGTTAGTTTTATTTAAGATTGTGTCTCTGTCTCGTGTTCCTGTAGTAGGAGCAGAAATTATATTATATTTTGTCACCTAAAATTGCATTCTGAACTGTTTGGCCTGAGCTGAACCATATATAGGAAGAAGCAGCATATGAGACAAGGAGCACTGGTCCTGTTTCTTCGTGCTTGAGATGGGTTAAATTATGTGTTGTTTTGCTTCTCTCTCCTTTTCAGGGTTGCATTGGTATCTAATATGGTGTTTTTCGTTTGCTTTCAGTGCATCATCTTGGCAATGAAGTGCGACAAAAATGTATGATTGGTTTATTCTCATTTCCGGTTCTATGCATCATTCATGCTCGTAGCCATCAATTGGGCTATTATTTATTCGCATACTATGTAGGTACAGACGTTCTATAATTTTTGCAGGATGTATCTCTTGTGCTCGCCACTTCTCACTTTCAACGAATAACTACATACTGGTTGCTCTTTTTTATGTCTGTCGACAGCATAGATTAGAGGTTATTATCATATAATAATCTTAGACACTTTGATTTGTTTGAGAATTTTCTAAATGGTGTCCATGTGTCAACTCTCTTTAGTAAATGCAAATATGTGTACAGAGATTTGGACTATTGAAGAAATTGGGATCGTTTTGAAAAAGCATAAAATAGGCCAATGTGGTACATACAAAAATCCAACTAAATTATGCACTAATGTATGCCATGTGATAATTTTGTGTGTACTTTCAATCTAATGGAATCAAATATACTTTTTTTACTTGATGAATAGATCTATGTATTGCTAATAATAATAATAATACAAAAGATAGGCTTCATGTGCTATTTTTTATTCTTACCAGAACTTCTCAATCTCCATGCTATGTGCAATTTACAAGATGAGGGTTGTGCAAGGGGGTCTTTCCTATGCTCTCTGGGTTTCAATTTATTTGGGAAAAGTGCAGAATAAAGAGGAATGTTCATTTTTTTTCTTCCAATGAAGCTCCAGATTTAGCTTTGGATGATTACTTTTTATAAGGCAAGTTTGAGGATCTGAAAACAGGGGTAAAGTGGGTGCTCGATCTATAGACCCTTTTTTAAGTAAACAATATTGCATAACCTAGTTATCAGTTTCAGGGTGAGGGCATTGATAAATGTTTGGCGTATGCTCTGTGTCGCCACTGATGGTGGACCATGGATCCACACGAAATGTAGGGGACTAAATCCACATGGATCCTATGAGGTGATGCAACATTTCTTGCTGATTCTTATCCTTCTCATTTCTCTACTGATCTTGTTTGCGACATAGGCAAAGATCGTGCCATGCATGATGCCACCACTGATCTTCCCTAGACAATTTTGCAGCCATTCTTAAAGCCCCACCAAAGTCCAGTACAAAGGGTTCTAGAACTGAAGATGGAGTGCCACCAATCATCAGCGATGTGGGCCAAAGTTGTGCCGAAGAGCTTGTGGCAAATGTGGCCTTAAACTGGTCCCATTGCGGCATCATAATCCAACAAAAGTTTGCAGTCGGTGGCACCAGCGCAGGCAGGGGAAGTAATGCGAGAGGCAGAGGAGTCACAACAACTAGCCGCAAAAAAAGAACTCATAAGATCTCAACACCGCACTACTAGGAAAAGGCTTATAGGTAAGCCACGTGGCCATGGCGCACTGTCCGAATGGTGCGCCATGGCTAAATATGCGTGGCGCACCTCTTGGTCCTGCGCCACGGACACTAACTTAGCCGTGGCGCAGGCCTCTAAGATGTGCGCCACTGCTAAGTTGGGCCCTGGACGGCCGGCCTGTGCGCACTTAGGCGTGGCGCGGCAGAAACATGTGCGCCACGGGTAGTCTCGTAGCCGTGGCGCACGGTAATGCCCTGCGCCACGGCTAAGTGTGGGACCCGGTGGACATTTTTGGCGCCAATTTTACCCCACTTAGCCGTGGCGCACAGTGCCATCGTGCGCCACGGGTAAGTGTGGGTCCCATCTGCACCATTTCTGGCGCGAATTTTACCCCACCTATCCATGGCGCGGGTAATTATAGTGCGCCACGGCTAGGATATATTGGTGGCGCAGCATCCTTTCGTGCGCCACGGCTAAGCCTGGGTGCACTTTTGCTTTTTGGCTGCCACCACCACCATCCCTTTTCTACTTTCCTCTCCTCCTCTTCCTCCTCCCCACCTCATTCCAGATCTGCACGCCCCCTTCCTCTCCCCACCTCATTTTCTTCTCTCTCTTCACATATTTTGCCACATAAATCTACTTATTTTCTTCATGTATATGTGAGGAAACATCTTCCCACGCCTCGCGTGCTCGTTCTTCTCCTCCGGGCGCTCTCTCTTTCGACGTCTATTTGTTGGAAGGTGAGTGTATGTGATGGATGAGAAGGAGGCTTTGATGTGTGTGGTTCTATGTGATGGATGAGAAGGGTTGTGATATGTTTGTGGTTGTTGTATGCATGTGTGTGATGGATGAATTGGTTGCATTGTGATGGATGAGGATGTGTGTGTGGTTGCGTGTGTTTGCATATGTGTAGAAATGATTAGTTGCCGATGTTTTCGCCGAAATGTAGATTCATTTCCATTTCGGCGAATTTTCCGGCACTCCTAAGGCCAAAAATTAGCAAAGGTCATGCCAAATTTTTCTGTGAAATATTTTGTTTCTAATATAATTCCTTTGTTCTATATGTAGAGCGGGGGCGACAATGGTCATCATGATGAGCGAAAGTATTGTTGCTAGATATTTGAAATATGCGACGACCGTGATGGTTAAAAACAACGACACCGGGATAAAGTGTCCGTGTCGAACATGCAAACTCGGCACCGTGCTCGATCCCTTTTCCGGCACATTGCAGGAGCATCTGCTCAGGAAAGGTTTTATGAATGACTTCACTTACGAGGATGATGATGATGACGTCAATGGGGGCGCGGCGGGAAATGATCAGGAAGATGAAGAGGCGCCTCTCGATTATGATGACGAAGAATATGTCGGGCATGATGATGAAGAAGAAGCCGACGTAAATGGTGGAGAAGACGCGGGCACGCCGACGCTGCTAACTTCAGTCGTGCGGGACCCTCATGTTCAAGAATTGCTTCTCAGAAAGTCGAGTAACGCTGCTAGAGAGGCTAAGCTGGCGCAGCTGGACATAGACTCGAATGCTCCGTTGTATGCGGGATGTCGGCCCGAGGATACCCGCTTGAAAGTAACGCTCATGGCTCTGCAGATGAAGGCAAAACACAAATGGACAGATGCAAGCTTCGACGAGAACTTGAAATTTTGGCACGATCGTCTTCCTGAGGGGAACACGTGTCCTAGTAGTATCGAAGAGGCCAAAAAAATCGTGTGCCCTTTTGATTTACCGCACATCAAATACCACGTTTGCATCAATGATTGCTTCATTTATCCGGAAAATGACGCGGAGACAACTGCATGTCCGGTGTGCGGCGCTACTCGATACAAGAAAGGGAAAAAGAAAGCTCCTCGGAAAGTGGTATGGTACCTTCCGATCATTCCTCGTCTGCAGCGGCTTTTCACAGATCCTAAGGAAGCAAAGTTAATGCGCTGGCACGCGGAAAGGAATAAGCCGGAAAACGAAGAGACGGATAAGATGCTGAGACACCCTTCAGATGCTAAGCAGTGGGAAGCGTTAGACTTTGAATACCCAACTTTTGGGAACGATCCAAGAAACGTCAGGTTGGGCGTGAGCACCGATGCACTACCACAGAAAGGGCTATCAGTGGCGCACCAAATTGCAATTCTGTGGCGCACCCCAGGTTTGCTGGGTGCGCCACAGAATTCTCGCCACAAAAATATTTTCTGTGGCGCACCTGGCTTGGTGCACCACAGAATTCTCACATTTCTGTGGCGCACCAGGCCAGGTGCGCCACAGAATTCACATTTCTGTGGCGCACCCACCCACCGTGCGCCACAGAAATATTTCTGTGGCGCACCCCTCTTCCATGCGCCACAGAATTTTTTTGAATTTCAAAAAAAAGGGCGGCCAGATCTAGATCTGGATCTGACCAGATCTCAGATCCAGATCTCAGATCCAGATCTAGATCTGGTCGCCGGAATTTCGTTTCGTTTCATTTTTTTGGAGGCCGTAGATGGGTGGAGGAGGGAGTCGCCGGAGGTTGGTGGAGGATGGTGGTCGCCGGAGTTCGCCGGAGGTGGAGGAGGAGGTCGCCGGAGTGGAGGAGGAGGTTGCCGGAGTGGAGGAGGAGGTCACCGGAGTGGAGGAGGAGGTTGCCGAAGTGGAGGAGGAGGTCGCCGGTGGTGGAGGAGGAGGTCGCCGGTGGTGGAGGAGGTCGCCGGAGGTGGAGGTCGCCGGGGTGGAGGAGGAGGTCACCGGAGGTTGAGGTCGCCGGGGTTGTGGAGGTGGTCATTCGCCGGAGTTGTGGAGGAGGTTGCCGGAGGTGGAGGTGGAGGTGGAGGTGGAGGTGGAGGTGGAGGTGGAGGTGGAGGTGGAGGTGGAGGTGGAGGTGGAGGTGGAGGTGGAGGTGGAGGTGGAGGTGGAGAGGAGAAGAAATGGAGGAGGGAGGAGAAGGGGAGAGAAGTGTAGAGGAGAAGGGAAGAGGAGAAAGGAAGAGGAGAAGTGGAGGGAGAAGTGGAGGGAGAGAAGGAGAAAAGGGAAAAGAGAGGGAGAAGGGGGCTGGCGGGATTCGAAATTTTGAATCCCGCCCAATAATTCTGTGGCGCACCATGCCAAGGATGCGCCACAGAATTATTGGGCGGGATTCAAATTTCGAATCCCGCCCAATAATTCTGTGGCGCATCCTTGGCATGGTGCGCCACAGAATTATTGGGCGGGATTCAAAATTTCGAATCCCGCCCAATACTTCTGTGGCGCATCCTTGCCTTTGGTGCGCCACAGAATTTTGTTCCCTTTTTTTGATTTTTTTATTTTGCTGGGAAAATTCTTCTGTTAGCCATAACTTTTTTTTGGTTTGGAATTTGAGGATTCTGTGAATTGCTGACCGGGTTTGGTTTGGAATTTGAGGATTCTGTGAATTGCTGACCGGGTAAACCCTGGTGCCATCGAATCCGAAATTTTCTCTAGTTTTTTTTAAGGTATTATACGCATTTTTTCGGCGTCGTATGCAAAAGTTATGCCCGTTTTAATATTTTTTCACCTACTTTTCGAAAAAAAAGTCAAAATGTGTATTTCAAATTTTTCCTAAGAAATAGACCCTAAACCTTCCCTATATCTGAAAGGATTTTATTTTTTGAATTTTTTTATCATTTTATCTCACTAGGTGCAAAACTGAAAAGGCGATCCACAGGGGGGGGTGCGTGGGTGAAAAAATGCTGCAGAATTCTGCAGCATTTTTTCATTGGTGCCAGGCCCACCATATTTCTGTGGCGCATGGGGCCAGATGCGCCACAGAATGTGCACTTTCTGTGGCGCATCCAACACCATGCGCCACAGAATTTACCCATATGGACTCCGGCCTCAATGATTACTCATGGGACCCACCAAAATTCTGTGGCGCACCATGGCTGCTGCGCCACAGAAACTCGACATTCTGTGGCGCATGGGCAAAGGATGCGCCACAGAATGTTCAAATTTCTGTGGCGCATCGACAGCCATGCGCCACAGAATTATTTTTTGTGGCGCATAAATTAAGGGTGCGCCACAGATAGGCAACCTCCCTATAATGCTTTTCCTGGTAGTGATGGGCTCAATCCGTTTGGCAACCAGAGCAGCACACATAGCACGTGGCCCGTGTTTGTATGGATATACAACCTACCCCCATGGTTGTGCATGAAGAGGAAGTACATTCAGATGAGCATGCTAATCCAAGGGCCGAAACAACCAGGAAACGACATCAATCTGTATCTGCGGCTCTTGAGAGATGAGCTACAGAAGATATGGAATGTAGGGGTCAGCACATGGGACGCCGTCGCGGAAGATTACTTCCCTATGAGAGCCGCGTTGATCACGACGGTGCAAGACTATCTCGGTTACGGATATATCGCAGGCCAGGTGGCACACGGACACTGTGCATGCGTTAGGTGCATGGACGATACAACATATATGCAGCTAGAGAAAGATCCCGGGTCTTCAAAAACAGTGTTCACGGGACATCGAAGGTGGCTTCGCAGGGACGACCCGTGGAGAAACCGCAAAGAGCTGTTCGATGGTACCGTTGAGATCCGAAGAGCCCCACGTAAGAGGAGCGGCGAAGAAATCGACATGCTGTTGACAAACTAGGATGAGTGCCCTCCGTCGGGGAAGAAGCAAAAGGCTCCGCCACCACTGCTGAAGGTATGGAAAACAAGGTCTGTTTTCTGGGACTTGCCATATTGGAAGATCCTCGAAACACCTCATAGCCTTGATGTCATGCATATCACGAAGAACGTGTGCAAGAGTCTGCTTGGCACCCTTCTCAACATGCCGGAGAGGACCAAAGATGGGCCGAAAGCAAGAAACGACCTAAGATCATTGGGCATCAGGAAAGATCTCCACGGAGGACGCCCTGACGATGATAATGATCTGTCCGAGGAGGAGGAGACAGAAGGTCGTCGGAAGGGCAAAAAGGCGAAACAGAATGACTATTACTGCCCTCCTTCGTGCTTCACTCTAAGCCAGAAGGAGATCGAACAGTTTATCAAGTGCCTTCTCGGAGTGAAATTTCCTTCCGGTTACGCGGGGAAGATAAGCAGATATCTGGACGCAGCGAAACAAAAGTTCAGCGGGATGAAGTCGCATGACTGTCACGTGCTGATGACGCAGATACTTCCGGTTGCACTCCGAGGGATAATGGACCCACACGTCCGCCAAACGCTATTGGACCTATGCAACTTTTTCGACGTCATCTCTCGAAAGTCGATCAGCATGAAGAAAGCCGTAAGGTTACAGGAAGAGATCATTGTGATACTAAATGAGCTCGAGATTTACTTCCCTCCCGCATTCTTCGACGTTATGGTGCATTTGTTGATCCATGTCGTGGATGATATCATCCAGCTCGGGCCGATGTTCCTGCACAGCATGATGCCGTTCGAAAGGATGAATGGTGTCATCAAAGGATACGTTCGTAACAGGGCAACTCCAGATGGAAGCATCGTCCAGGGCTATCTCACCGAAGAGTGCATCTCTTTCTGCACGAATTTTCTAGATGTCGAGAACCCTGTTGGTCTGCCCGAAAATAAGCACATTGGCAAGCTCGATGGAGCAGGTCACAAAACAGGCAGGAGGGAACTACAAGTGGATGACTCTGGCCGACGCGCCGACTTTGACAGTGCAAACTTTGTAGCGCTAAAACACATACAAGTGGTCGATCCTTGGTTGGAAAAGCACAAAAACTTTATTGAGAAGAAGTACAGTGAACGTGGTCAGCATCGAACGGACGTCGAAATAATCAAAGAGCACAACGCCACCTTCACGCGTTGGTTCAAATGCCACCTTCTAGATAATCCTCCGTCAATGACTTCCGCAGAAGGAAAACTCATATTCCTCTTGTCACAGGGCCCCGCGCCCAACCTGATGACATATCAGGCATACGATATCAACGGTTACACGTTCTACACGGAGGAAAAAGACAGGAATAGCGAATATCAGAACTCAGGGATAACGATGGAATCCTTCACCGGTGACGTCAAAGAAAGGTACTATGGAAGGATCGAGGAGATCTGGGAGCTGGACTACTCTGGAGACAAGGTGCCGATGTTCCGTGTCAGATGGGCTAAGAGCGTCAGTCCAAAAAAGAAGACGGATATTTCACCACCATGTCTATACCCGAAGCCTCCAAGTCTGCTGCTACCGCGAGCGTCATCGCGAAAACTGAACCATGGGTACTGGCTAGCCAAGTTGACCAATGCTTCTTCATCACCGACCCGACAATGCCTAGCCGTGTTGTCGTGAGAAGAGGAAAAAGGAGCATCATCGGAATGGATGGAGTCGCCAACGAGCAAGATTTTGACCAGTACGGAGACCCAAAAATGGAAGATGACGACGACGACAATGAAATAACATACACCACAAGAAGAAGTAGGACAACACTACCCAAGTCAGGTGGTCTTCCGTTCGCAAGAAGAAGTCGACATGTTCCGGGTCTAAATTATTCAACCGCCACCAAGAAGGGAAAGAAGATTGTGAAACGCTAGCTAGACGGTGTGGGAAATACGACACTTGATTTTGTAACCCTAGGAATTAATATTATAAATTAAGTATCCTAGAATTTGTAATCCAAATATTAAGTATTTTTAATATATTTGATATGCATATGCATATGTGTGTCTTAAAATTAAATAGGAATATGCATGATATGTGTAATCCTACCTTAATATTAAATTTTTTAAAATCATAAATTGGAATACTATATCACATTAAATATTATATGAATGTCTTAAATGAAATGCACAAAAGGAAAAAAGAAAAAGCAAATGAAAAATTACATGCAAAAAGAAAATATAAAAAAACTCCTTATCCGTGGCGCAGGGGTCTTACCACGCCACGCCTCTTCCGGAGAATTCGCCGGCCGGCAACCCCCCAAGCGGCACCCACTCTGACTCCGTGTCGCAAGACGTCGGCGGTGTCTCGACAATTGCCGAGCTCGACGCCCTCACGGTATCTAAGCGTCGTAGGCTCAACGCATATTACTTCATCCATTTTGCCTTTGCCTTGCATCTCTAACGCCCTACATGCATGTTCTTCGCAGGGCGACACTAGATGCACTCTCCTACACCATGTGAATGGAGAGTTGAAGGATGTTGCTAGGGCTACCATCGTCGCGCCCAAAAATCGCATGCACCACAACAGGCCAATACCAGATGGCTTCTTCAAGGTCTCACTGATTAGGGTGTTCACGGGCTGCAATGAGGTGGATCCTCCTGTTCAACCCGTGGGAGCCGAGGACCACCTGCTCCTCCGTGAATGCATCCCCTGGCCCATGATGTGGCCGAAAACCCAGATCCGTATTAGCCCGGACTCTCCACACACAACACCGGAAGTCGGGTTGGGGCAAAACCCTGTCAAGGCCAGCGCACCAGCACCACCACAACTGAAAGAGCCTGTGGCACGGGAAGATGACATCTTCGATGACTGCTATATCGATGATGACCGCTGCAAAGACGGAGGATTCATGGCTCCTCTTGATGAACCACCGACTGCTCCGCACACGCACGAGCCCGCTGGTCAAACAGATAAAGCCACGTGCACGAAGCGTCTGTTCGATTCTCAAGAGACGCCTCCAGCCGACGACTTCACGCAGAAAGAAGCAACACAAGCTATCCTGAGCCCCAACACACTACTTGGGACCTGTCGTGAAGCGCTAGCGGCCGGAGGAGGCATCCCTCCAAAGGCTAAGAAGGGTCGGAAAAGAACTAGGAAGAGCGACTATGCATCCGCCAGCCAGCCGTCGCTGCCTCCAAAGCCGCAGCAGGGTGCCAATGCCTCTAGCAGCCAGCCGGCGGCTCCGCGGCCGATCCGGTTTAAGGACGGGTCAGGACCGAGCAAAGATGTTGCGCGGGAAATGCATATTGCGGGTCGACCGATGGTACCGCCTGATGTGCTCCAACTCATGAGTGGGGATATGCAGAAGCTGCATGAGCGTGTTCTGACACGAGAGCTGGGTCTTCTTAAAATGAAAGATCCAACACATCCACACCCGCTCTTCACTGCCAAGGTGCCAGAGGCAGTTGATGGCTTTTGCAAACAAGAGCCGGCGGATTTGCTCTTCGTGCGATTTGATGACATCTTCAAGATGTTTAACTTGAAGCGGCTCTATCCTCATTTAGTCCGCTTATTCTGTCTCAGTACGGCCCACCAGGTCCTAAAAGAGAAGATCGGGGGCGTCGCGATAGCGGACCCCTACTACATGATCGAGACCAACTTCAGAAGCCATGAAGGCTGGCAATTTATGTCGAAACACCTCGAAGAAATCATGGTGGAGAATAAGTGGAAGGATTACATTCTCTTGCCTTACTATCCCGAGTAAGTAGTCATTCTTTACGCCATAATTAAGATGCTTCATTAGATTTCTATCATTATTTTTCTAACACTCTGTCTAAATTGTTTTGCCCAGAGACAAGTACTGCGTCCTGCTCGTTCTTTGCCCGAAATATTCCGTAGTCATATATTTGGACTCGGGTAGGGAGGACAAACCGAAAGACTACACCAACCTCAAGAAGGCTCTGGATAATGCTCTAGTTGGCTTCAGTATGAGGGGAGGCGTCTTCAAAAGGAAGAGACCTGGACGAGGAGGTGTGCTATCATTCCACCACATTATCAAATTCGCGTGCGTCATGCAACCAAAGAACAGCGAGAGGGATGCCTACTACGCCATCCATCAGATCCGTGCCTTCGTACGGGATGAAGAGAAACTTAAGTTGCCAGATCAACTCCAACGCTGGGCCGAAAACTTGGCAACTATCCAGGATCGTGATCTTCGACAAGAATTCTATCGCATCCAGGAGACGTTCGCGCGGATCATACTACACGATGTCTGCGCCGTTGGAGGCATGTTCTACTACGACGGCGCTCCACTCAATAATGCGGAGGTGGAACGGCGTCTAAAGGCACAAGGCGACATCCGGCCCTTCACGACGAAAGAAGGCGTCCGCCCCTTCCCGACCCTGAAGACCGTCGACGCCTAGCTTATCTACCTGTGTAGCTTATGTTCAAACAGTCGATGAAATTCGTGTTGTAATTAAACTTCCTTTACTTTGTAATGTGATGATGTTCGAACTTGCTACTCGATTCCGATCGATGTGATGTATATGATGATCCGTGATCTATTTTCAGTTATAATGCATATGTGATCCATGTATTTTGTGTATTGTTCTGCAATGTGTATTATAGAATATATGTCTATATAAATACCTATATTATAATCTGTATAAATACTGTATTTTCTGTATATAAAAAAAATACAGAAAATCATAGCCGTGGCGCATGTCAGAGGGTAGCCGTGGCGCACCACAGCCGTGGCGCACAGTCCACCAGTGCGCCATGGGTATTTCCACTTAGCCATGGCACACTTAGTATCCTGCGCCACGGCTAACTACTCGTGGCGCACATGGGTCCATGCGCCACGGCTAATTGCTTACCCGTGGCGTGGCAATTCGTGGCGCAGGCACCTGCGCCACGGGTAGCCCAATCTGGTGCGCCACGGCTAGGCTTTTTCCTAGTAGTGCCGCCTAGTGGAGGATATGGACGAAGAAGATTAACATGATTAGGAAGAAGAGGTAGATAGTGTGTCGTCATGCGGATCAGACAATAGCTATTAGTACTACTGTGTCGAGAAACTAATTAGACTGAAATATTTGTTGTTCTTCTGATTCATGAAATGATTTGTAGTTCGTGCACATCAGCCATAATAATTGTGACTTATTCTGATTCTTAAACGATCCTGAGAACTTAAGCATTGTGCTTAAATATTACAACTGTTTCAAGAGTGCTCTTTTAAGATCCATGTGAAGAAAATTGCACAGACCCTTGGTGTGATGTTTGTGTGATTCCAAGAGGCCATAATCATGTAAGCATGAATCATAAAACTATTTTAACCTTTATTATCCACTGATATAATTTTGGTATCCGATGTAAGAAATGTGAAATAAAGATTGGATTGTGAGTGAAACGAAGACTATTAGTGAAACCATTATATATAAGTTTGTTCATCTGACGCCTATCAAGAAAAGGGACATTTTACAAATGTCATAATATGTTTTGAATAAAGTTTAAAATTCAGTGCATTTTTTCCAATCAAACATGTGTCATGTATGCATCAATGCATATACTTATGGTAACCACTGTGCTAGCTATAGGTAGCAACTTTCAGTTTCAATCAACCATAGGCTCTAGAAACTAAACATTTAATATGCTAGGTAGAGGACTTGCTTATATCATGTTCGAAGTCTTTGGTAATTAAGTGATCAGAATCTTGGAAGCTAAAAAAATAGGACTCATCCACTCTGACTGTATCTACTACTGCTAGATAGATCAATAGTGCAAAGGAATTTGGCATAAACAATCAGCTACAATGTGTCTGACCTCATCTCTTAACAACCCAATCGATCTATTTATTTTACAGACCGATATAACCTCACTCTGGTCGTACTTTGTTTAATCTACAAAAATAGAAATAACAAAGCTGATTACGCTTGAGTATCTTCATAGTGGGCAAGTGAAGACTAAGACTGGAAGTGCTCATTCTAAGTCAGACATGAATAAATTTGAAATAGGCATATTTCTATACAGATTCAAGGTAGCCATAAAGCAACCAAACAGTAGATAACACAATCTATGGCAGTCAGGCTAATATTTTCAATAGTATTAGTAGTGTACTGTGGAAGACAACTGGAAAGGGAAGAATCGCACTTTTGCAAATACCAGCAAGCATTCATACAATCCTCATGCATTTTCTACATTCTTCCCACTAATAGCAGAAACACATTTGCTTTAACAAATAACTGAAAGTTCGTCGCCGAGCCGATGAGTCGTGCCACCCTGAATGACGCTCCACAAATTACATAGGCAGAATTAGTCTGTGGAACAGCTTGTACATGCAATAAATTATATAGGAGTACAAATTATTTTATGGCATTGATCTCCTCTGTATGACGCTCCAAGACTTCTTTTTCCTCCAATTAGCCTTCAGAACATTCTCCCAAGTGTCAAAATCTCCAGAGGTCCTGTTAACAAGACGTAACTTATTCTCTCCAAATGTAGAACAACCATAACAAAGTTACTGTGTAATAAAATGATAACGCCTTAACAATGTGCATAATTAAATACAAGGTCCTTGAATACTACAAGAAAACAGTACAACATGAAGAAAATCAGAAATGCAAGAAGCAAAGCATTGTGCATCGTACTTTGTGCAAAATAGAAACTGAGAAACATGCAACCTGAATGTCGACAACCCATCCCTAAACTGCAAATAAAGATCTTTGCATTGAAATTTATCTTTTAGAAGTAATTGGCAAGGCACTGTAAGAACTTATGTCAAACCGAGCTACCACTAGTGATGCCAAATAAGCTAGTGATTATCTGATTACTAGAGACGCCCTGGATTCCTGAAATAAGTAGGCATGTTTCAATCATGAACCAAGCTTAGATAAACAAGGGGACAACCTGGTAAAATATTTAACACGCAAATCAAATGAATCGGAAATATTAGACATGTCGTTCATGGTCAGTAAACTTTAAACAGGAAAAGGAAATAACTTCGTCCATCATTGTTGTCAGTTAAAAAGAAATATTAACAGCATTCTTTACAGCTTGCACATGGTACATTTAACAGAATTTTTTTAGAGTTCGCATATGAAAAACGGACCCTCTTGTTGCTGCATGGAATAAATTATTGAAGCTTACACTTGAACCTAGAAAATCATGATGATCATGAATTTCAAGTTATGTAATCTGAATATGTAAATTGCTGTAAAAAGAGGATTCTTCATGAGGTACCATGTTGAAGCGAATGACCGTTGACTAATTATAACACGCAAGTAGAATACACACATTATTCAGCTAAGCAGGTCTTGAACGATCGCGTTGGTCGTGGAGCTCAGTGGCGAGCACCCGCGGTGCAGGAGCCCGGTGGTTCTTCTCGGCAGACGGGGAACTGCGCCGCGCGGTCTGGCCCGGCCATCGGGATCTCACGGCCGTCGGGATCCGATGCTCCGTGGCAGAGGCGCTCGCCCCGCGGGTGTGGCTTCTGCGGCGTGGCGGAGGTGCTTGCGCCCGCGGGTGTGGCTGTCCGAGCTGGAGCTCCACCACGCGTGGCTCGTCGACCTCAGCCCGTCCGACCACCACTAGGGCTGGAATTCGAGCCGAGCCGAGCCAGCTCGGCTCGACTCGTTCAAGCTCGTTAAAACAACGAGTTAGCTCGGCTCGCCTCGTTTAACAGGACGAGTTTATATATCAAACTCGGCTCGACTCGCTAAGCTCGCGAGTAGCTCATTTAGCTCGTTTAACTAATTCTAAGTATTTAAATAGGAGTACATATGATTAAAAATAGTAATTCTTCTATTAATTTAGTACTAAAACAATGATTATCCTTTTACAATTGCACATCTCTACTCATATGGTAGATTAATGCTAAAAGTTGTAAGTTCTAGTCTATTATCTATGCAAAATATACTAGGTACTTGGCATTAATATATGGAAAATTCCAAACTTCATAGTTGAACGAGTTTAACGAGCTAAACGAGTAACTCGTAACTCGGCTCGTTTAACTTGGTCAACAAACGAGCTCAAATCTAAAGCTCGGCTCGACTCGTTGGACACCGAGTTCGAGCCGAGCCGAGCCGAGTCACGAGTTACTCATTTAACTCGCGAGTTTCGAGTTTTAATTCCAGCCCTAACCACCACGAGCTCCGCCACGCGCGACCATGGATCCACGCCTGAGATGCGCGCGGCCCCTCCCATGCACAACCCCACGAAATAGAGCAGGAGCAGCTCCCACCTCTGCCCGTCGGCGGACCGTGGCCCCGTGCGCGCGCTGCCAGCTGATACCGCAGCGTCGCCCCTCAACCCCGCCCGGACGACGTCGCTGGAGACTGTCATGGCGGCGACAAGGGAAGCCCCACCTGACCGTTGCCGACCGCTGGCCTCCTGCTCGGTGTGTGGTGGAGTTCCTCGGCAGCCGCGACTCTGCCTGACCGGGCGCGCCAGGGATGGTGTCCACCGCGCGTGGCCGCTCCAGGACTCTCCCCCACAGAGTGCTAGCCGACCGGGTTCGATGCCGCACCTCCGCAGAATCGGCAGATCTATGCCGGCGTAGGTACCGGTGGAAGCCATCCCGGTGGAGGGCCTCCGGTTGATTCTGATTCATTTTTTTCAGATCTTCTTTGCAAGATTCACATCAGCTTCTTTTTTCAGATCTTCTTTCGAAATCCATGTCGGTTTCATATTTATTCGGTGTATGATAAAAGCGCCTTCATGTTTTTTTTTCAATATCTTTCTCGGTTCCAATTTTTGCCGTTCCACTTTAGTTCCATGATCTATCTTGGTTTTCCTACCGGAGAAGATTACAAACAACTCCTACCGCTGCATTGGCAACTTGATAACCCGGTGCCATAAACAACAAAGTTAACACGAAAATTAATTCCTCGCATCTATGTAACCACAACTTCCACTGACGCAATGCACGGAACCGTACTGTGCGCGGTGCCGGCCATGGAAATTCAACTTAAGAGGAAAACGACACAGTATTATTTTAATTATCGGACGGCTTAATTACTGTTCCACAACCTTTGCCGGCGAGTCCGGTCCAAGATCGTGGAGCGAGAGCGTAGTCGAAGTAGTCGTACACGCGGCACAATCATAGATGCGAAAAGTAAAAGAAGACACGGGAATATAGTCTGGACTGATCTTTATTAATGAATTGTGTCTCTCTCCATACAATACAGGGGGTATATATAGGCGAGAGGGGTAGGTGGACGGAGGACCAAATCTAGGGAAACTTGCACCTTAAGAAAGGTGGGGCCCCACCATCAGGGTGCGGCCGGACGGTTTCCCAACACTCCCCTTTGGTCCGACATCCTGTATTGTCTATGTCTCAAAAACTCCGAAAAACCCAGTGGGAAAAATATGGAGAAAGAGCACATAGTATACGTCTTCTCATGTTGCACGAATTGCCTCATCAAAAACCTCAACGTGAGAAACATCTGGAAAACTCACATAAGGGAAAAAGAGTACAATTCACTCAATCATCAGGTTGAGTACTCAATCATCTGGATCGAGATTCACAGAAAGTGGTGTGAAGAAACTCCCCCTGAGTCTGGCATCTCTCTAAGTCTCATCATACCGATTCCACGAACACACCTCTCAAAAGATGATGCCTGTAATGATTTAGTGAACAAATCAGCAAGATTTTCATACGACTTAGTATGCAAGATCCTCACTTCATTCATCTTCTGCAATTCATGTGCATAGAAGAACTTGGGGTTGATATGCTTTGTGAGATTACTCTTCACATAACCCGACTATACTTGTGCAACACAGGCTGCATTATCTTCATAGATAATGGTGAGGGTCTGTACGGTGTTCAATCCACACGTCTGCTGAATGTGGTGAATCATCCGTCGAAGCCACACACACTCTCGTGATGCTTCATATAGCGCTATGATTTCTGAGTGGTTCGTCGAAGTCGATACAAGACTTTGCTTAGACGATTTCTAGGAAATTGCAGTTCCGCCACAAAGAAAAACATACCCAGTCTGTGACTTGGAAGTGTGCGGGTCCGACAGGTACCCTGCATCAGCATAGCCTACCAATGATAGGTCTTGATTCCTCCTATAAAACAGCCCAAGATCTTTGGTCCCTTGCAGGTATCGGAAGACGTCCTTGATGCCTTTCCAATGTCTATTGGTAGGCTCAGAACTGTACCTAGCAAGCAAATTGACAGCGAAAGCAATATCCGGCCGTGTACAATTCGCGAGGTACATGAGTGCACCAATGGCGCTCAAGTAGGGGAATTCCGGTCCCAGAATTTCCTCCCCCTCTTCCTTAGGCCTGAACGGGTCCTTATCTTGCTGTAAAGACCTCCCGATCATTGGGGTCTTAGAAGGATATGCCTTATCAAATCCAAATCTCTCCAACACCTTCTGGGTGTAGGCAGACTGGTGCACTAGAATCCCAGCAGGGGAATGTTCTAGTTGCAGACCCAGACAGAACTTGGTTTTACCCAAATCCTTCATCTCGAATTCCGACATCAGGTAGGAACTCGCTTCCTCAATATCTCTAGGTGTACCGATTATATTCAAATCGTCCACGTACACCGAGATTATACATAATCCATCTTGGGATCGCCGTATAAAGAAACATGGGCAGTACTCATTGCTCGTGTAGCCCTTCTGATGAAGGAAATCGCTTAAGCGATTATACCACATCCTACCAGACTGTTTAAGTCCGTATAGTGACTTCTTGAGAAGAACACTATATAGACCCTGATTTGCGCTATCTTGATTCGGAATGGGGATACCCTCCGGTACCTTCATGTAAATGTCCGAATCAAGGTTACCATATAGGTAAGCAGTGACAACATCCATCAATTTCATTGTCAAGTCCAGATTTACTGCCATCGAGATCAAGTATCTAAAGGTTATACCATCCATGACCGGGGAGTAAGTTTCCTCAAAATCGACACCTGGTCGTTGAGTGAACCCTTGAGCAACGAGCCTTGCTTTGTACCGAACCACCTCATTTCATTCATTTCTCTTACGAACAAAAACCCACTTATGGCCAACTGGGCGAATGTGGGGAGGAGTTAGACTAACCGGTCCAAACACCTTCCTCTTGTTGAGAGATAATAATTCTGAGGTAACTACCTCCTGCCAATCTTTCCAATCCGACCTCCTTTTACAATCAGCGAGACTGTTAGGCTCAGGGTCAGGATCTATGATTGAGGCAATTTTCTTAGCAAAGTTAATGTCGATAATTGCCATTGCTCGGTTCATTGACTCTCCCGTACTGATATAATTTATGGCCATTTTGTCATGGGGCGCATCTGGCGCTGCCTCTTGCTCTACCGTATTTCCCATTACAGGAGCGAGGTCCTTTAGCTTTTCCGCGCCGATGTGTGTACTCACATCTCCACTGGATGTGCCCTCAATAGGGACGTTCAAGTACGGAATCCCGTGCACAGGATTTTCCGTACTTGTCCCAGGTCTCAAGTGGCTCCCCTTACTCTTTCTAGGGGATTTGGTGACTGGCTGTGATAAATCTCTCTTATCCTTTTTCGCCGGGCATCCCCGAGTACTTGGGATTTGATAATCCGGATTTCGCGTCCTTTTAGGCCTTTGGACGGGGGCGGGTGTACCATTAGTTAACTTCGGTATCTCAACCCTCTCCGGTGCATTGCGCGCTGGCACATGCGACTTTGTCACAGTTTTCAAGTCACTAAAGTGATCAGGCAGTTGATTCGCTAATGCATGCAAATCTATTATCTTTTGGACTTCTTTATTTGTCTCAGCAGTGCGTGGGTCATGAGCGGGTATCCTCGTGGCTTGCCACATGATTTCTCGACTTTTATCATCAAGGGGTTGATTTCGTCCCCCTAAAGTCGGAAAAAGATCCTCGTCAAATATGCAATCAGCAAAGCGGGCCGTATGACAATCACCTGTCATGGGGTCCAAATACCTGATTATGGACATAGTCTCATAACCAACGTATATCCCCGACTTATGGAGCGGGCCCATTGCTGATCGCTGGGGGGGTGGTATCGGTACATATACCTGGCAGCCGAACCTGCGAAGGTGGGAAATTTTCGGTGCCGACCTCTGCGCAAGCTGCATTGGAGAATGGATGTTGTAGGCCGATGGTCGAAAATTTATGAGTTTAGCAGCGTGTAACACAGCATGCCCCCAACATGTAGTTGGTAAATTACAACCCTGAAGGAGCGGTCTGTCAATGAATTTAATCCTTTTAATCAAAGCCTCTGCAAGTCCATTTTGCGTATGGACATGCGGTACTGAGTGCTCGACTGCGATTCCCATTGCCATGCAATAATCATCGAATGCCTTTGAAGTAAATTCTCCAGCATTGTCCATTCTGATGGACTTAATACGATAATCAGGGAATCTATTCCTCATTTGTATGATCTGCGAGATCAATTTTGCAAATGCATGGTTCCGTGTTGACAGCAGGCAAACATTGGACCATTTAGAGGAAGCGTCGATGAGTACCATAAAGTACCGAAATGGCCTTGAGAGGGGCTGAATCGGACCGCATATGTCCCCTTGGATACGTTCCAAGAACGCGGGGATTTCATCCTTCACCTTTAAAAGGGATGGTCTAATGATTAACTTCCCCGTAGCGCATGCAGAGCACACGAAATCATCAGGATTTGGGAAGTTCTTCACATTAACATTATGACCATTCGAGTTGTTAATTATATTCCTCATCATTCTCAGACCGGGATGGCCTAATCTATCATGCCATAGGCAAAATAGTTCAGAACTTCGGAAAACAGTCTTTAAGGTAGTGTACACGGGCGGTGCTACAATTTTCGTGTAGTAGAGCCCCGTGTCCCATGAAGGAAGCCTTTCGAGGACATGGGTACCATTTTCATCACGCCTTGTGATGAGGAGGTATTCCTTACCCCCCTTGTCATCGGTCCCAATATGGAAACCATTGGCGCGAATAGATTTGAAGCTCAAGAGAGTGCGAGTAGCCTCTGGGCACAACAATGCGTCATCTATGACCAAAGTCGTTCCCATGGGGAGTACAATAGTGGCTCTTCCAGAGCCTACTATTTTCGGACCGCAGCCGGCGATCGTCATAATACTACCCGGAGACTTTTGAATTGACTCGAAGTATTTATCATCTCTCAAGATGGTATTTGTTGATCCACTGTCCGCAAGGCACGTTTCCTCCATTGGGGGCGCCACACGTGTTCTAAAATATTTGCATCAAGTTAACATAATGAAGCGAGTAAGTAGCGACATTACATAAGACATGCACACATATCTCAGAACATAACATGCCATCACCTTCAAATAGAGGAATTAATGAACGATAACCAAATGTCATTCAAGCACCGAAATAATGAATATGTTTTGCTCTTATAGAGCTTACAAAACCAAATGTATCTCAAATAGCCTAAGGAATCATGATAGATAAAACGAGTGGAGTCTAGACGGGCGAAGAGAATGCGCCGTTCACTTCACACTCAATCTCCAACTTTGAGAACTGCTCCTCAGTGAGTATAGGATCATCATTAGTGCCAACCCTTGGTGTGCCAGGGAGCACCATGTGCTCAACCTCCATAGAGATGCCGACGTCTGACGGGACCGTCAGGGTCGTCTCTATGGGCACCATGGTTGAATCAGCCGCAGGCAGAGGTGGTGGCGGCGGCAGGAGCTCGGGCGCCACCGGGAGTGCCGGTGGTGCCTCCCACTGAACAGAGGCGAGGTGCGATTCACGCACCTTCTTACTAGCCTTGTATGCAGCCACAACTTCCTTAGGCGCACGGCACAGGCGTGAGAAGTGTTCTGTAGAGCCGCACCGGTAGCAGTCCTGTGGCCTCTGCTCCCCCTTGCCTGGCTGATGTTGCTGAGCCTGGCGAGGAGGGCGAGGTGCCTTCTTGCCCTTCCTGCCCCTCTTCTTCTTAAGAGGTGCGCGGACCTTGAAAGCATTAGCATGGGCCTCCTGACGAGAACTCGCCCCAAGTGGTTGCGCAAGAGAGTTCTTTCGCAAGAGCTCATCCTGCGCCTCCTCCACCTGGAGTATGTCCACAAGCTCTACATACTGCGTGTACTTTCCCTGACGGTAATTCCGCGAGGACTGTACAGCATTGGGGTGGAAGGTAGAGAGAGTTTTCTCAATCTTCTGCCTGTCGGTAATGGTGGTACCACACAGTTGAAGAGAGGTGCAAATCCGGTGCAAAGCCGAATTATACTCTCCCACCGTCTTGAAGTCCTGAAACCTCAGACGAATCCACTCCGCCTCTGCCTGCGGGCCAACAGTGTACTTCAGTCGCTCGAAACGCTTTTTGAGAGCATTCCAGAGGTCTAATGCACTCCGTTCAGCCATGTACTCGTTTTTCAGAGTATTGCAGAGATGGTGACGCAGAAAATGCAGAGCTCGGGCATTCTCAGCGGGAGTGGCATCACTTTTGACGCCATCAGCTCCCACGCTAATTGCCTGCTTCAGCTCTTTGGACGTGAGAAAGATATCCACATCCGATGCCCAAGTCAGGTAGTTCAACCCGGTTTGTGCTAGCTCGGTGAACTCACGGTTGACGATTCCGGCCATCTGCGATTTATGCAAGATGTATTAGATTACAGCAGGTAATCCGGATTACAGCAGGTAATCTATTGCATAAATGCGATGAAGATACATTTGTTCATTAACATGGCGTTCCAATATTTAAAAGCATGCTTATAAGCACGGAAATGACGGAAACATGTTAAGCGCATCACAAACGTGAAAATTGCCGTAAAATTGACTTTCCGAGGTTATTTTATGCTGAGATATACAATTTCAGCAAAACAGACTATTCCAGGGACTTACAGATAAATTATTCAGTGGGAATAAAAATATGTGTAAATCTGGAAAAGTACAGGTGCTAAAGTGTAAAATTTCGCGCAGACCTACTTTCGGTCCGGTCCATATCGGCAGCAGGCCGAAACTGGGCCGAAAACAAGCCGAAAGCCCAGTAACAATCCTCTCTGCCCAACGCCCCTTTTTTTTTTTGAGTAGCTGCAAAGGGCTGGCAGCGGCCCATCTGCCGATGCGCGATGTGGGCCGGCCCACCCCACCTCGTCCTAGCTGAGGACGAGGCTAGGTTTCCCTAGCTCCTCGGTGGGTGGCGGCGGTGGCACCACCGCGGCCATCAGGGCCAGAGCGGCGGTGGCCAGCAGGGCTAGAGCAGCGGTGGCCAGCAGGGCCGCTCGGCAGCGCGCGGGTGGGCGGGGCGGTGGGGACCAGCGAGGTCCGGAGCGGCGGCGCGCGTCGGCCGGTGATGTTGTCGCGGCGGCGGCAGCTCGTGAGGATGCGCGCGGTGCGCAGATGTGATGGGGCGGGCGGCTAGCTGGGCCGTCCGGCGGGGCCGGGGGCGGCGTGCGGCCAGAGCCACAGCCACGCGAGGGCGGCGGGCGCGGCCGGCCAGAACCACGACCACGCGCGGGTGGCAGGCGAGCTCGGTGGCGGTGACGTCAGTGCGTTGCGCTGGAGCGAGCGGCGGCCGGCCAGCGGGGCCAGGAAGCACGCGACGACGATGGCAGTGCGGTGCGCGGTTGCCTGGCCAGAGCGGCGGCGAGTAGCGCGGGCGCAGCCGACCAGCGGGGTCGGCGGCGGACATGGCGGTCATCCTGCGACGAGGCCGGTGACCAGTAACGCGGCGTGCAGCCGGCGTCCGGCTGCTCGTCATGCGACAGCGGGAGGCGGGCGAGCACGCGAGCGGCGGCCGTCCTGCGACGGCATGCGGCCAGCGTCCAACTACTCGTCATGCGACAGCGGGAGGCGGGCGAGCACGCGGGCGGCGGCTGTCCTGCGACGGCGTGCGGCCGGCGTCCAACTGCTCGTCATGCGGCAGCGGGAGGCGGGCGAGCACGCGGGCGGCGGCCGTCCTGCTACGGCGTGCGGCCGGCGTCCAACTGCTCGTCATGCGACAGCGGGAGGCGGGCGAGCACGCGGGCGGCGGCCGTCCTGCAACGGCGTGCGGCCGGCGTCCAACTGCTCGTCATGCGACAGCGGGAGGCGGGCGAGCACACAAACGGCGGCCGTCCGACGAGAATGTCTAGGATGTCAATTTTCATCGTCCGTTCATCTGGAATCGAGACGGCGCGTCGCACAACTGGTGCATCGCGGCGGTACCGTGATCATCTGGATCACGTTCTCGTACCGACTTATAAAGAGATGGGGGACCGATCTTTGTGATCGGATCTGTATTATACCTGCGCGATCAACGATGAGAGCCTGCTTGAGGGAGGCTCGATGCAGATCAGTTGGTGGAGCAGTACGTGCTGATAACGTGTTCCACAACCTTTGCCGGTGAGTCCGGTCCAAGATCGTGGAGCGAGAGCGTAGTCGAAGTAGTCGTACACGCGGCACAATCACAGATGCGAAAAGTAAAAGAAGACACGGGAATATAGTCTGGACTGATCTTTATTAATCAATTGTGTCTGTCTCCATACAATACAGGGGGTATATATAGGCGAGAGGGGTAGATGGACGGAGGACCAAATCTAGGGAAACTTACACCTTAAGAAAGGTGGGGCCCCACCATCAGGGTGCGGCCGGACGGTTTCCCAACAATTACCACCCTAATAATTAATAAATGTCCGGTAAAGTCATACCCACCACTCACGAGGTTGTTTTGCAGGCCCGACGGTATCCCATGAAATGGTAATATCCTTTTTTAATTCCTTTTTAGCCACCAGCTACTGACAGGTTACGGACACGACCGGAAACCTAGCATGGAGAAATAAAACAGAACAGTTTCACGCCCAAAAGAAATATATACTCCAGTACATCCGCACGGACGGTACTACACGACACACATCAATCGTAAGGATTTTTGACATCAAACCACAACGGTCTGCATGTAACGGATGGCAGAGACGGCGTCAAACGCGAGCAACACTATCAATAACATTCAAAAGCAACCAGATCGGATACTCTCTAAATCTAACGGCTAACAGGGTATGCACAGCTACCCCCAGGCATCAAATCCGCGTTGATATATATATATATATATATATATATATATATATATATATATATATTCCAGCTATTCTGCACTCCCGTACAGAATAACTATTCTGTACAACTTTCTGAACTTCCTAAACAATAATCAGTGAACCTCTTAGTGGAACACGCAAATCTCTGTTTTTACGGACAGTATTTCGACCGTCATTTTCAAACTGTTTATTGGAATGAGGCATGCGATATGCCGTTGGATTCGTATTGTAAATGCGAAACTTTTACTCTTCTGGACGGTTTCTAAATTCTGTACGGTTTTTGAACAATTTCAAATATACTAAACACAGTTTTCATGATTTTTGTCCGTTTCCGTATAGTTTTTTGGGCGCCATTTTCAAACCCCTGGCCGGATTGATGCAAATAATATGTCGCTGGATAGGTAAGAAAATTGCGCAACTTTTATTCTTTTGTCAGATTTCCAAATTATGTACGGTTTTAGAATAATTTTAATTATATTAAACATAGTTTTCGCGGATTTTTTCGTTTCCGTACTGTATTTTGGACGTCATTTTCAAACCGTTTGTCGGATTGATGCAAGTGATACACTGTTGGAAAGCTATGGAAAATGCGCAACTTCTCTATTTCTATGTCATTTTCGAAATTCATTACGGTTTAAGAGCAGTTTTTAAAATAAACAATTCTGTTTTAAGTGCAGCGGACTGTTTTTTGGCAATTACTCTCAAACCGTTTGTCAAAACGTAACAAATGATACGGCGTTGGAAAGATATTGACGAGACACAACTTTTTTGTGAAGATAAGTTTTCTCAATTCTTTACCGTTTATGAATAATTTTAAAAATGCAAAAAACGGATAAGCAAACCAACACGATAACGTTTTTGAAATTGACACGGTTGTGGAGTTCGGGTAGAATATTGGTGGATGAGGTAGTCAAATTAGACTCAAATCTGTCCTAACTAAAGGCGCGGACGGTCGATTTGGCCAATCGGAGCTCGGATGAACGATTTATATGCATAATATTTCCGCCCCGAAAAACAGAGTATAATGAACTTTCTAATTATACGGTAATGAACCTCTAGTTATCTGTTAGTAAACTTCCTAACGCGAATTTTTTATTCCGTACCGCGCACTGTTTTTCTCGTTATTTTTAAACCGTTTTTCCAAACGATGCAAATGATATACCGTTGAAAAGGTATGAAAATTGCGCATCTTTTTCATGTTGACCATTTTTCGAAATACTTCATGGTTTGAGAGCAGTTTTAAATATACTAACTGCTGTTTTCGGGATTTTTTTCCTATTTTTTTCGATACATACGTGAACTTCCTTAATAATCGGTGAACCTCTTAGCGGAAAACCTAGGGGCGGACGTTTTTTGGCCATATTTTTCAAACCGTTGATCCAAATGCTGCGTGTGATATACCGTTGGATTCGTATGGTAAATGCACAACTTTTACTCTTCTGGACGGTTTCCAAATTCTGTACGGTTTTTGAACAATTTCAAATATACTAAACACAGTTTTTACGATTTTGTCCGTTTCCGTACAGTATTTGGGGCGCCATTTTCAAACCGCTTATCGGATGAATGTAAATAATATGCCGTTGGATAGCTACGGAAATTGCGCAACTTTTACTCTTCTGGACAGTTTCCAAATTCTTTACGGTTTTTGAACAATTTCAAATATACTATATAATATTTTCGCGGATTTGTCCGTTTTCCTACTGTATTTTGGACGCCATTTGCAAACTGTTTGTCTGATTGATGCAAGTGATACATCGTTGGAAAGCTATGGAAATTGTGCAACTTCTCTATCTCTATCTAATTTTCAAAATTCACTACGGTGTAAGAGCAGTTTTAAAAATAAGTAATTCTGTTTAAAATCTAGCGGACAGTGTTTTAACAATTATTTTCAAACCGCTTATCGAAACGTAACAAATGATACGGCGTTGGAAAGATATTCACTAGGGGCAACTTTTTCGTGAAGAAAGGTTTTCGAAATTCGCTACAGTTTTTTATTAATTTTATAAATACGAAAACAAAAAAACACGATAATATGTGTTGGACCATCTTTTTCTGAACTTCTCGTGATACACAGGTGAACTTCCTATTCTCGAACCAGTTCTGAACTTACTCAGAAAGCTGATGAACCCCCCGAAATATGTAAGTGAACTGCCTATTTTTTTCACAAGTGAACTCCTCGCTGAAATTTTTTTTTCTAAACTTACCGTGAACGTAAGTGAACTTCTCAGCGAATGTTTGTGAACTTCCTATTTTTTTTACAAGTGAATATCGCGCTGAAAAATCTTTTTTTTTCTAAACTTCCCGTGAGCGTAAGTGAACTTCTCAGGGAATGTTAGTGAACTTCCTATATTTTTCTGTCGGATGATTTGATTTGATGTCAACAAAATAGTGAACCTCTCACCGGGACGACATAAACTTCCGCGAAAAATAATACCAAAGCCGGAAATTAAAAATGAATTTGACCAAAACATTAACCTCAGCCGGAAATAAACTTCAATGGCGAACTTCCTAAAATTCGAAATAACATGTACGTTCAAGGTGAGTTTCCAGATTAAACAAAGGTGAACTTCCTTTGATGCTTCGTGACCATAAACTGAACCTCGTGTCTGATATAAAAATAAAAGAACCATGTGTTGGATGAATTTCAACTTCCTGACAAATAAAGGTGAACTTTCATATCTGTCCGCACAACTGAAATACCAGGCTTATAAAACATATACTCCTGGACACTACTGGGTAACAAAAACTGAACTTGCTCGTACCAGCCTCCCTATAAGACGCGTACCACTTTTCTAAACAAAAAGGAACAAAAGCCATTATGGCTGGTTCATCGGGTGATTGTGCTCCTGCTAGTAAAATTCAGAGAAATCAGAGAGAACATGTGCAGATCAGAGATAAGCCTAAGCCATGTCCAGCTCAGAGATAAGTGAAACAACTTTTTTTATGAATGAAAACACACTAGTCTGACTAGCGTACTAAGACTGAATTTAACAATTCAGAAGCAGCATCTCTAGCCGTGCAAGTGCAGTTCAGAGGACAAGAATTTAAAGAATAAATGGCTTTGCAAGCAATGGCGCACGAGCAGGAGGCGATTGGTGTCGCGGGCAGCCGGCCGGCCGCTCGATGGAAGTCCGTCCCGGAATGGCTGGGAGTCCAAATTAGCGCAAGTCGCAACACATGGTCCGCCGGCAGGAGCAAATTGCATCAGCGGAGCAGTCCACGCAGGAGCTACGTACGACGGTCATGGCGACTTGTAGATCGGGGCGCGGGCCAACGGAGGCGCAGAGCAGGGGCGGCGACCTCGCCGGAGAAGCGGCGGCGACCGGGATGGAGAGGCGCGGGGGCGGTGGCCTTGCCATGGACGCGTGCGGCGACCTCGCCGGGATACGCGCGGCGGCCAGGAAGTGGAGCCGCACGCGGACGGCGACCTCGTCGTGGAGATGGACGGAGCAGGACGCCAGCATCGGGTGAGGTAGCCAACGAGCATGGCCTCCCGACGACGGCCCGCGGGAAGAGCCATGGGGCGGCACACGGATCCTGCCGGCGACGGCTACAGCCAGGACGGCGGGGCGCGGGATCCTCCCTGTCCCTGTGGCGGCGCACAGGATCCTGCGGTGGTGGGTACGCTTCACGGTAAGAGGCAGTGAGAAGCTGGGAAGCGGCGCGAGGAGACGCCAGCGTCGAGCTGGAGATGGAGGAGGGCGGCGGAGGGCGGGGTGGCGCGTCGGTAGCAACGGTAGCATGCGGTGGATGGGGATCGATGGGCAGAGCGAGCTGGAGAGCGGCGGGGACGCGCGCGGAGCGCCATGGGGAGGGTGGTCACGGCCGGCCGGAGATGGAGGCGGCGCCGGTGGGTGGAGGTGGCGTGCGGGTGGGGTGCGGGACGGGTGGAGATGGAGGTGGGGGTCGGGTGGATAAGGTGTTTTTTTTTCAGATGGCAGGTGAGTAGACCAGGTCGGTTTCGGTTCGGTTCGGACGGGATTTGTTCGGGATGAGAAGGTCTTTAATATGAAAAGTTGTGCTGAATACCTATTCAGTAAACACTTAAAGGGTTGTGCAGAATAGTCCCACCCTATATATATATATATATATATACGGATTTCCTACCACGGATGGTAGGTGCGCATAGCTTTGTGCCCCTTAGATTTCGCGTCCACGATCCAACTTGATAGATCCAGACCGAAACACCCGTCTGCTGCTATGACGGAGAACGATGTCCGTTAGCCAGTACAGCCTCAGACCGTTTGCTCTGTCCACCTGTGGTCGTATAAGGGCATGTTCAACAGTTTATAGTCGATCCCGTCTTTTGTGCTCAGCCATGTCAGATTTAAACAACGATATAGACACCTAGTACAACAAATAGTCTGTTAAGCCGTCGGTTTGAGTCCTATATTCATGCGCACGATCTAAAAAAAAGGTTGGGAGATTGGATCGTTCCCAAATGAAAAACGATGCGTTAGAGACGCACCCCGTACAACAGATAAAAAGGTGACGCTAAGAGCAAGGATAATAGTATAGCTAGCAGCCGGCTACAACGTAGTGCCATGTCATTTATAGCCAATCTTATAGCTAAAATATATAATATGTAGATTTATGAGTCTATTATTTTATTAGTACATGGTCCACATGACACCCTCACAAAGTGTCCAGGAACACGTGCTGCAGTGGGCTCTTATCCTACAGCCCGCTTCTCTTCTCTCCACTTCTCTCTTCCAACTCAGCATAAATATGTTATTTAATTGATTATACCGGCTGACTCAGATCTATTATACTTGCTCTAAGCAGTCGATACCGGACGGTTTCTAGTTTCTCTCTCCCCCACGTCATTTATTTTCATGCATGGCTAGAGCTATAGACGTATGACTAGACATCGTTGTACATGCCCTAACTAGTTGCTCTCCCCACGCCGTTTTGAAGTCAGCGCCGTAACCATGTCGGGTTGCATCTATAGCAAATCGTTTTCGGGATGTAAACCATTCACGGTCCGGCCACGTAGAGTGGATATCATTACTCGGCTGGGATGGCAGCTGTCCCACCCCACAACGATTTTGCACTCAAAATAACGGGCGTAATTATTTTTGCACCACCCGCTTGCTTATTCTCTAGTACTATTTTTAATCTCGTCCAGTGTTTTCCTGAGCGAATGCCGAGCAGCTTGGCTAAACGGTTGGACTTCATGGTATTGATTTGGTTTGGGTTGTGTGTTCGCCGTTCGGCAGCTTGAGCCTTGAGGTGTCTCATAGATATGCTGGGTGGTCGAACTTTGGAACCAAGAAAAATATTAATCTGGTAAAAGTTATACTGTTAGGTTAGTAGATCGGCGCATGCCCGGTAGTACAACCGTACAAGTCAGTCCGTCCGTCTGTCAATAGTCAATACCCACTATTCAGCCATCCAAACTGAGATTGCGCAAGCGGCCTAGCTCATCTATGTAGCCTACCGTTTATTAGTTTCTCTGCTGGGCTAGTTCGGCGCTAGCCATGCCTCACAGTAGGTGCTAGGCCCGTAGCTGCCCGGCCGGATATCGTTTGCTACTGAATAGAGGGGCGTTTTGGCAACCGGGTGCAGGCTTTTTAAAATTTAAAAAATATGAAAATATTTCGAAAAAATCTGAAAAAATTGGACACAAACATACGCAAGTAACGAAAACTTGTGAAAAATTTCGACAGAAAATAACAATTTTTCTGCTCTGTGCAAAAAAGACAAATTTCTGACCAAATTTTTTCGAAGCATTTTTATATTTTTTAAATTCCAAAATCATACCGGGTGTAGGTGCACCCGGGTGCCAAAGTGGATTTCCGCTGAATGTGGAGCAAATCTCTGTCCGAGAAAAGTATTCTTGGACAGTCGTACCTCTAGTGGATTGTTGGTACTGACAAGTGATAAAGCGACTTTATAGACATCCTAGATCTTAGGCATTATAGGGCCTCGGTCGGAAGCGTGTTTGTGCTTAGGCTGGTGCCAGTGGGGGCGATAGCGCGGGCGGTACCGCCCGGCGCCGGGCGAGAGAGAGGCGAGAGGGAGGCGAGACGGTAGCGGCGGGCGACGGATCCGTCGCCCGGCGGTAGCGGGCGCTACCGCCCCACTACAGCCCGCATTGGCACCATGGCGCGGGCGAGAGGGAGGCGAGAGGCGGGCGAGAGCGGGGCGACGCGCTGGCGGCTGCAGGCGAGAGGGAGGCGAGAGGCGGGCGTGAGAGGCTGACGTGTGGGTCCGCCTGGAAGAAAAGGGAAAAAGAATTAAAAGGTGAAGGGAAAAAAGGGAAGAAAAAAGGTGACGTGGCTATAGCCTGGGACTACAGCCCATGCACTGGCACCGTGAGGTGAGAGTGGGGTGAGAGTGGGGGTAAAAACTGACGTGGCGGGGCGATAGTGAGGCGGTGCACTGGCACCAGCCTTATGCATTCGCGTCAGCCTCGTTCTGCGATAATCTACCATGGACGGTGATGGGGATGGGTGTGTAAACTTGTTCCGGCCGGTCTGCTGGCAGTGGCCGGGCGGGCAACCTTATAGTACGCTGCTCGTCGTACTCCCAGTTGGCTCCTAGACGTCCATATAGTCTCAGTCGTAGGGTGTCCTGATGATCCCATTTTTTTTAAAAAAATACAATTTTTTAAATTATTTTGATAAATAATATACGTTTTCAATCTATTTTAAAAATAATATGGCCTCGGTGTGGCCCAAGCCGAGAGGGCCAGTCGGCCTCGCCTAAACCGACCAGCTCTTGTTGGCGTGGTCCAAGCCGAGCAGGTTGCTGACACAGCGGACCACAGACCGACGAGCCCATCGGCTTTGTCAAAGCCGACAGCTGCATGTGCTTTGCTAAAAAAAACAACTGCATGTGCTTTGCCCTGCCTGCACGCCGGTCATCGGCCGCATTGCGCGCTTGCTCGACGGCATCCGCTCGCCTGCGCATCGCCTACTCGGCCGCCTGCGTGTCAACTCCTCGCCAGCCACCGCTCGTCCGCCCGCCGTGTCGCGTCGGACGTTTTCTCGCCGGCCGCTGCTCTGAGCATGCCGACACGGCTCGGTGCGGTGCGTGGGTGTTGTGGCTGGCCTTCGGCGAGCCCGCGCTCATCCAGTAGCTGGGACACGAGCAAGGGAGTGTCCGCGACGAGCAGGGTAGCTGGCACATGCGGACGTGCAACTTGCTAGCTAGCACGAGCGGGAGAGCTTGCGAGCGTGAGCTGGCGACCTGGCAACGAGTCCAACGACTGTCGCGACCATCTCCGTCGCCTCCCGGCAGGCGGCTGATACGTCTCAAACGTATTTATAATTTTTGAGTGATCCATGCTAATTTAGTGATATTGTCACATGTTTTTACTGTCATTTATATCATTTTTATGTATTTTGTCGGACTAACCTATTGACAAGATGCCAAGTGCCAGTTCTCTGTTTTGGCTGTCCTTTTGTTTCAGAAATTTACTTCTGAAAATATTCTCGGAATTACACCAAAATTTACGGGGATTATTTTTATGCCAAGACGAATACGGACTCCGAAGGGCAGCCTCGGAGGCGACCCACAGGGCGCTGGCGGCCTCCTGCCGTGGCCTAGGGGGGACCCGCGGGTGGGACCCGCCCTGCCCGTAGGGCACCTCCTCGGTCCCCTCCTACGCTTATAAAATCAGAAATAACCTAAAAATGTCGAGGCGGCCATTATTTTCCAGAAACTCGACCCCGACGCGCCGTCACCGAAAACCCTAGTTCGGGGTCCAATCTGAAGCTGATCCCGGCACTCTGTTGGAGGGGAGATCCATCCCGGAGGGCTCTTCATTGTCATGCCTTCCTCCGGGATTATTTGTGAGTAGTCTCACCTTGGAATACGGGTCCATGGCAGTAGCTAGTTGGTAGTCTCTCTCTCTTGTGCTTCATGTCTTATGATTTTGTGAGCTGCATAACATGATCAAGATCGATTATTGTAATGCTATGTGATGTGTTTGCTGGGATCCAATGGATTATGAAGTTATGTTCAGATTGTGCATGATTCTTATATGAGTAATTTATGTTCTTGTATGCTCTCCGATGTGCGTAGTTACTTTGGCCAAGTGATTGTGTGTATCTCCAAGAGAGGATATTTATGCTAGATAGTGGGTTCACACCCCCTTTTGTTCCTGGGCACGAGTGACAGAAACGTATAAGGGCGAGGGTGTGCTGTTGCTACTAAGGGTAAAACAACGGTGTTAATGTCTATGTTGATATTAGTATTTCTTACTTCATGCACTTTACTTAATGCAATTTTCTGTTGCTTACAACTTAATACCGTTGGGTGACAGGCTGGATAGCGATCCCACGGTGGACTTTTTAGACAAAGACGCAGTTGGACTCAATGGTTTTTGTTCCTTGTCGTGATGCCTCCATAAATATTATCATGTCCTTTTTGTCATAGCTAAATTGGGTTTGTGTCATGATTTTGTCAATTGCCTAGCTGTAATTCGTTCACCCATCACATGCATATTTTACTTACTTGAGAGACTCCAGTAGTGAACCCATGGCCCCCGGTCCATCTTTTTACATTATTTACAACCTCATTTACTTGGTTTTAATTATCATTATTCCTCTGGTCACTTTTCATATTTCATCTATTTCATCATACAATTAACCGCTTTGTTTTCTGCGAGACCGGAAAGATTGACAACCTTTCCGCCGTTGGGGGCAAAGTATTTTGGTTGAGTGTGTGTAGGTCCACGTCTGTTGAAGGTAAAGCGCCAGAGATTTTCAACATTCACCTCGTTGTTGATTTCAAAATCATACTGGTTCGATAAACCTCGGTTCGTTAAACGAGGGAAAACTGCTACTAGCTGCAATTCCGCCTTCGCTTGGGGCACCACCCAACTTATTTTAATACAGCAGCAAGCTCTTTTCTGGCGCCGTTGCCGGGGACTTTGGAGCTACAGCCAGGGGAGTCTCATACTCTCAATCTCTTTACTTTGTTTTTGTCTTGCTTTCTTTATATCTCGTTTAGTATATTTTCCTGTTTCAAAATTTTAAAACCCAAAAAAAAAAATTAGTGTAGTCTTTATTCCTGTCTTGTTATTTTATCTTATCGTTATGTCTTCTACTAAAAACAACAAGTTGTGTGAATTTACTAGTACTAATAACAATGATTTCATATGGTCTCCAATTGCTCCACCCGCTACTAAAGCAGAATCTTATAAAATTAAACCTGCCTTGCTAAATCTTGTTATGAAAGAGCAATTTTCTGGTGCTAGTACTGATGATGCCGCCTGTCATTTAAATAACTTTGTTGAGTTATGTGATATGCAAAAGTATAAAGAGGTAGAAAGTGACATCATAAAACTGAACCTTTTTCCTTTCTCTTTGAGAGGGAGAGCAAAAAAATGGTTATTGTCTTTGCCTAAAAATAGCATTGATTCTTAGATTAAATGCAAAGATGCTTTTATTGGAAAATATTATCCACCTGCTAAAATCATACAACTAAGGATTAACATTTTGAACTTTAGACAATTTGATAATGAACATGTTGCTCAAGCTTGGGAGAGAATGAAATCTATGGTTAAGAATTGTCCCACGCATGGATTAACTATGTGGATGGTTATCCAAACTTTTTATGCAAGTTTGAATTTTTCTTCAAGGAACCTTTTGGACTCGGCCGCGGGAGGCACCTTCATGTCCACAACATTAGGTGTAGCAACTAAAATCTTTGATGAGATGATGACAAATTATTCACAATGGCACACCGAACGAGCTCCAAGTGGTAAGAAGGTAAATTCTGTCGAGGAAATCTCCTCTTTGAGTGATAAGGTTGATATGATTATGTCTATGCTTGCTACCAATCAGTCCAATATTGGTCCCAATAATGTTCCACTTGCTTCATTAATTGCCCAAGAAAAGGATTAAGTTGATGTGAATTTTCTTAATAGAAACAACTTCAAGAATAATGCTTATCAAAATAATTTTGGTAGTAACAACTATAAGCCTTATCCTCCCAATAATGGCAACTTTTATAGTAAAACCTATGATCAAGGAATTAGTAATAATAGATTGGATGAAATAGAGAGGTGTACCAAAAAAATTCATGCATGAACAATACGAACAAAATAAATTTTTCTCTAGGCATATGAATGAGAATTCTTTTATATTAAAAAATATAAATGATCAACTTGGTGAGTTAAATAAAGAAATCTCTAAACTTAAAACAAGGCTTGTTAATACTGAAGCTTGCATTTCAAATATATCCCAAACTCAAGCTACTTTGATTAACCGAATGGCTGCTAAACCTGAGTTAGTTGCTCCTACTGAAACTGATGCCTTTGTTGTCCTTAAAATTGCTGATACTCCTGTTGCCTCGACTAATATTGATGGAGATTACAAAGCTTTGAATAGATATGAGTGTCCTACTGATCCTAAATTTTTTGATACAACTCCTAGCTCGTTTTCAAAGGATCATGGAAAACTGGAAAAACTGGATAGTCTAGTCTCTAAAGTAGACGTTCTTGCTCATGATGTTGAAATTTTGAAAATTAGAACCACTCCAAATCAAGACAAACATACTGAATCTTTAAATGCCATCTCTCTTCAAATAAATGAAAATGAAAGGATGATGGTTCTCTTGAAAGCTAGGTGGGCTAGAGAGGCTGAAGAAGCTAGAATTGCTGAAATGAATAGGAAAACTTTTAAAGTTTATACTATCCAAACCACTAAAGAGGATCCTCCTAGTTTATTTAAAGATGATGAAATTGATTTTGATAATTGCAATCTTACTGAAGTCATTAAGTTCCTACAAAAACTTGCTAAGACACTGGACGCTAGTAAAATAAATCTTGCCTTTACCAAACACATTACCGATGCTCTTATCAAGGCTAAGGAAGAAAAACTAAAGCGTGAAACCTCTATCCCTAGGAAGTTAGAAGATGGTTGGTAACCCACTATTAATATGAAAGTAAATGACTTTAATTGCAATGCTTTATGTAATCTTGGTGCAAGTGTTTCTGTTATGCCTAAAAGTTTCTATAATATGCTTGGTTTAAATCCTTTGGAAGAGTGCCATTTAAATGTTCATCTTGCTGATTCTTCTAAAAAGAAACCTTTAGGTAGAGTTGATGATGTCCTTATTGTTGTTAATGATAATTATGTTCCCGTTGATTTTATTGTTATGGATATTGAGTGCAATGCTTCTTGTCCTATTATTTTGGGAAGACCGTTTTTGAGAACTGTTGGTGCTATTATTGATATGAAAGAGGGAAATATAAGGTTTCAGTTCCCCCTTAAAAAAGGATGGAACACTTCCCTAGGAAGAGAAAGAAGTTTCCTTTTGAATCAATCATAAGGTCAAGCTATGATCTCGATGTTGCAATGGATTTCGAAAAAACTTGATATTTGGCATTGCGCCTAGCTAAAAGGCGTTAAAGAAAAGCGCCTGTTGGGAGGCAGACCATCTTTTATTTTCAGTTTACTTTTTGATTTTCTTGAGTCATGAAGTTATTACCTCTGTAGCAACTTCATTGTATCTTTTTCTTTTGGTCTTTTGTGCCAAGTTTAGCCTCTAATGCATTGAAAGTGCGAGGTATTGTGTTGCTGTCCAAAAATAGATTCTGTGCGCCTGTTGCACGAAAATCCTAAAATCGCCAGATTTTATATTTTTCTGATAATTTTTGACAGAAGGACTGCTTCTTTTATCTATGTTTCGTTAGTTTTAAGTTTTTTGATTTGAGCTGCAGAAGTGCCTCGAAAAATTCGATCTTTACAGACTGTTCAGATTTTGACAGATTCTGCTTTTATTTTGTATTTTTCTCTTTACCATCGTCATATGTGATACTCTAGGGGTAGAGTGCCACATTGAGGATTAGTAAACAATAGCTAATGTCTAATTAAGTTGGTTTGCAATTTGTCATGAGTTGGACACATGTGTATTTTAATTTATGAGCACTAACTCTCTAATCAAATTATGAGAAGTTTTGTGTGAAGTGAGTTTTTAAGTTCCAAAGGAGAGGAATATGAAGAAATCGAGGATGGATCAGAGCTCAAGCTTGGGGATGCCCCCATGGCACCCCCTCTGAATATCAAGAACTATCAAGAGTCAAAGCTTGGGGATGCCCAAGGCATCCCTTCATCTTCATCGACTATCATAAGGTCGTCTTCGTTGAACTTCGTTTTTATCACTTTACATATTATGTGCTATGCTTGGAGCGTATTTTTACTTTCAGTTTTGTTAGTTTGTTTGCTGGTCATATCTTTGTTAGATCCTAGCTTTATTTGTGTGGGAGAGAGACACGCTCCACTTTTTCGTTTGAATACTCCTTTGCTTCGCCTATATCTTTTTGAGTATTCTTAGCTACTGTCTGTTTTCTAGTAAGCTCTCGCTTTTAGCTTTTATATTCTTTAGAGCTGCTAGTAGTTGTTGTTAAACTCTCTTGTTCTTCACTTATATTTGTTGGAGAGTTGTTTTGGTTGCTTGGTTAATGTGTTAGATCGGAAAAATGCTATGTATGTGGCAGTGGTATGAAGTAGAAAAACCTGCATAGTCTTGTAGATCACTATGTGGATAATTTGATACCCTACAATTGTTTTGAGGCACTAAAAGAACTAATGGTTAAAATGTGTTGGTTAATGGTGTTAGAGCTGATTAGTGGAGATGTGTTATTAAAGCATGGAGCCGTACTTTTCTGAACTAAACAACCTAAGTCAACAATGCTAATGTGTCATGAATTCTACTAAGCTGAAAATAAATTCCTAGTGGGTAGTTACTGCAACGGTCGGGGAAGCCAACGGGGCACTTGTGTCGCCGCCACGATCCCTCTCGGGGTGTCTCTAACCATTTGTGGAACATTGAAACTGCTAGTTGTTTGCAATATACGAAATGCATTGTTGAGTTTTGGTTTTTGGCACTTCCACTTCCATATTTTGCTAGCCTCTTCGGTGCTGCGCAATGCCCTCTCTCACATTGAGATTGGTGCATACTTCGCGAGCACATCCAACTCCGTGGGAGAACTTCATCATGTTCTCCTACACATAAGCCAACTATCTTTCTCAAAACAGCCACCATACCTACCTATCACGGCATTTCCATAGCCGTTCCGAGATACATTGCCATGCAACATCCATCATTACATTACATGACTTGATGTCGTTCTTCATTACCATATATTTTGCTTGATCATTGAGTTGGTGTGCAGCGTGGCTTGCCACATATTCTACATTTTTTCCATACTACGCTCGATTATGCATATCTTCTTTTATACATCATGTATTAGTCTTATGAGTTATGAGTACCAAAAGTGTGATGATCATCTTGTAAAAATATAGTGTTTCCCCTACCTGTGAGCATATTAAAAAGAGTCCAAAGTGGCCACATAAAAGAGTCCAAAAGAGACCAATGAGAGAAAATTTAAAAGAGCCACGGAGGCCACAATTAAAAAAAAGAGAAGAAGAGAAATATAAAAGAGAGAGGGGGCAACACTACTATCCTTTATTCCACACTTGTGCTAGTTAGCACCTACACTTCATTATAGAGAGTTTTCATGTTTCATTTGTATAACTATGTGTGCAATTAACGTTATAGAACTTGGCTTGTATATTCCAAGGATGAGCCTCCTCAAGTGAGCTCTAGGTCTTCATGAGCAAGCAAGTTGGATGCACCCCCACTAGTTCCATTGGAGAGCTTTCATACACTTATAGCTCTATGTGCATCTGTTGCATGGCAATCACTACTCCTCAAACAGTGTCAACTACGGGACTTCCTTCTGTCTTGTGGTTACCTTCTCCACTGTTTGAGCCTTTCTTTTTGACATTCCAAACCTCCATTATTGTTCTCTTTGCAATAACACCATGGTGTCAAAGCCACTTCTTACTTGCACTAGTTGAGTAGACTTCGAAACAGTTGATTTGTGAAGTAGATGGATTAGGACACCTGACTTGAGCTTGGCTATTTTCATGAATGACTAATTAGATGCTTTGAAGAATGATTGATACTTTATATTGGAGACATAATTCGCAATTCTTCATTCTAAACCTTATGTATGGTTCCATGTCTCCAACGCACTTATTCATGAAAAGTTTCTAGCACTTGTTAGCTAGCGTTTGTTAATCATTGTTTGCTTAATGTCAACTATAGAAAATTGTTTTGGATCACCTTATTCATTTCGTGTGCGTTGCATTACTATCTTGATCAAGAATGTGTTGGTCGCATGTCTCATAAAAAATTATTTGTTATCACTTACCTACTCGAGGACGAGTAGGAGTTAAGCTTGGGGAAGCTGATACGTCTCAAACGTATCTATAATTTTTGAGTGATCCATGCTAGTTTTGTGATATTGTCACATGTTTTTACTGTCGTTTATATCATTTTTATGCATTTTGTCGGACTAACCTATTGACAAGATGCCAAGTACCAGTTCCCTGTTTTTGCTGTCTTTTTGTTTCAGAAATTTACTTTTGAAAATATTCTCGAAATTGCACCAAAATTTACGGGGATTATTTTTACGCCAAGACGAAGACGTAATCCGAAGGGCAGCCTCGGAGGCGACCCACAGGGCGCAGGCGGCCTCCTGCCACGGCCTAAGGGGGACCTGCGGGTGGGACCCACCCCTACCCGTGGGGCACCTCCTCGCCCCCCCTCCAACGCCTATAAAATCAGAAATAACCTAAAAACGGCGAGGCGGCCATTATTTTCCAGAAACTTGACCCCGACGCACCGTCACCGAAAACCCTAGTTCGGGGTCCAATCTGAAGCTGATCCCGGCACTCTGCCGGAGGGGAGATCCATCCCGGATGCCTTACTCCGGGATGATTTGTGAGTAGTCTCACCTTGGACTACGGGTCCATGGCAGTAGCTAGTTGGTAGTCTCTCTCTTGTGCTTCATGTATTATGATCTTGTGAGCTGCCTAACATGATCAAGATCGATTATTGTAATGCTATGTGATGTGTTTGCTGGGATCCGATGGATTATGAAGTTATGTTCAGATTGTGCATGATTCTTATATGAGTAATTTATGTTCTTGCATGCTCTCCGATGTGCGTAGTTCTTTTGGCCAAGTGATTGTGTGTATCTCCAAGAGAGGATATTTATGCTAGATAGTGGGTTCATGCCCCCTTTTGTTCCTGGGCATGAGTGACAGAAACGTCTAAGGGTGAGGGTGTGGTGTTGCTACTAAGGGTAAAACAGCGGTGTTAATGTCTATTTTGATATTAGTATTGCTTACTTAATGCACTTTACTTAATGCAATTGTCTGTTGCTTGCAACTTAATACCGTTGGGTGACAGGCTGGATATCGATCCCACGGTGGACTATTTAGACAAAGAAGCAGTTGGACTCAACGGTCTTTGTTCCTTGTCGTGATGCCACCATAAATATTATCATGTCCTTTTTGTCATAGCTAAATTGGGTTTGTGTCATGATCTTGTCAATTACCTAGCTGTAATTCGTTCACCCATCACATGCATATTTTATCTACTTGAGAGATTCCACTAGTGAACCCATGGCCCCTGATCCATCTTTTTACATTGTTTTCCACTTCATTTACTTGCTTTTAATCATCATTACTCCTCTGGTCACTTTTCATATTTTATCTATTTCATCATACAATTAACCGCTTTGTGTTCTGCGAGACCGGAGAGATTGACATCTCTCCGCCGTTGGGGGCAAAGTATTTTGGTTGAGTGTGTGCAGGTCCACGTCTGTTGAAGGCTAAGCGCCAGAGATCTTCAACATTCACCTCGTTGTTGATTTCAAAGTCCTACTGGTTCGATAAACCTCGGTTCTTTAATTGAGGGAAAACTGCTACTAGCTACAATTCCGCCTTCGCTTGGGGCACCACCCAACTTATCAATATCCACCATCACGGGCCGCCGTCACCTCCAGGTCCCGACGCTCTGGACGACCACGTCCTGGCCCGCCGTTGGTCATGGATGCGCGAAGCTTGCCATCGCCGGCGAGCTTGGTGTGTAGCACCAGACGGCACGGGCGAGGACGTGGTGTCGCATGGCACGGCCTCGCCGAGCCTAGTGCGTGCCGGCATGCACCTCTGGCCACGGACTCTAGTCCGCAGGGACGCCACGGCGAGCTTCGCGTCCGTCTCCAGCACCTCTTCTTGCGTTACCTTCTCATGGACTTGTCGGTTTCGTCCAAGACGACGACCCTGTCGGCTGATAGGCCAGTGAGGTCCTTAACCTGTCGGCTTCGCCATGGCCGATTAGTACATATCGGCTTCGTCGTGAGCGAGCAGTACCTATTGGCTTCGCCATGACCAAGGCCGTATTCTTTTTTGAAAAGTTTCAAAACGCATATTATTTCTTGAAATGAATAAATAAAATGTATTATTAAAAAAAATTGGGCTCCTGATGATTATAATAACACTAGTAGAAAACCCTCATTTAGTCCCAGTTCATTTGAGCCATTAGTCTCGGTTTTCGAACCGGGACTAGCAAATCGGGACTAATGCTAGTCCCGGTTCGGCCACGAACCGGGACTAATGGGGTACCACGTGGCATGTTCTGTAGCAAGGGGGGAGGAGCTTTAGTACCGGTTCGTAATATGAACCGGGACTGATGTTTCTCCCTTCTGTCGGATATTTCACAGTTTCCAGAAAATGGTTTAAATTTGTAAAATCAATAATTTTTATTCTGTAATTCAGAAAAATATGAATAAAATATCAAAATGTTCAGAAAAATAAGAACTATTTGATTATGTCAAATGCCATTAGTCTCGGTTTCCGAACCGGGACTATTCTACAACCGGTTGTAGAATATATAGGGTGGAACTATTATACGACCGGTTGTAGATTAATGTCTATATAGGGGAGGTGCGCGTCGGAAAGTCGAAATGGAGGCCGGGCTACATGTAGCCCGGTTTTCCAAAAAAATTGAATCTGTAAATTTTTGTATCGAAAAATTCTGAAAAAAATCATAGTTGTAGATAATACATTGATCTATCAGTGTCAAAATTTTCAATCAAAAATTCCTTATATTCTGTTCTGAGCAAAAAAAAAAAAGAAAATCCGTAGAGCTGACTCGGTGAACAGTACGCAATCTAAAAAAATTGAAATCTTGCCAGATTTCTCTTTTTTGCGTAGATCAAAATATTTCGAATTTACGCTTGAAATTTTTTCACAGTGATAGATAATATCTACGACCATAATATTTTTCAGAATTTTTTGAAAGTCAAATTTACGGATTCAAATTTTTTTGGAAAACCGGACTACATGTAGCCCGGCCTCCATATCGCGGTGCGCGTCGCCAAATTTCCCAAATCCTCCTCGCCTTCTTCCCCGTCGGTGCGGCCGTGCGAACCCAACTCCTCCCCACCTTCTTCCCCGCCGGCAGGCCGTGGGAGCACACTTCTTTCCGGCCGGTGCCGGCGTGCGACCATCGGCTGCCGGCCCTCCCGTCTCCGCCGCCGGAGCTCCTCCGCGCGCGGCCTCCCATAGCAATTTGCTCCGCGTCGGCCTCCTGTCCCCGGCTCGTTCCCCCTACGCGCCCTGAGCCTGGTGGCAGCCGCCGTCCCGGACCTCCTCCGCACCGGCCATGTGACCCGGCGCTGTCAACCCGTGCCTCCTCCGTGTCCGCCCCTGCGCCCCGGCCGCGGATGCGGCTCGGCGAGGAGGATGGTGCTTGCTCGCTCTCTCGCGGCAAATCTCCTGTGCGAGGAGCGGCGCCCTGCCTCCACTCTCCGCTCCCTCCGTCCTGGTTGACTGCGCCGGCCACGGCTGCCTCCGTGGGCCATCCTCCGCAGCCCAGCACGAGCGCCGCCAAGGCTACACACCGCGGCCGCCCTTCGTCTTCCAGCAAGCTCCAACGTGCTCCTCCGGCCGCCACCTCCTCCTACCCCGCGCCTTCCGTCGCTTCCTTCTCCCGTGCGCCCGCCTCCTCCCTTCACCGCCGCCTCCCTCCACTGCCTCCCTCCACCGCCTTCCTCCCCCTGGTTCCTCGCGCCGCCGCCGCCGTGCGCTGCTCCGTGCCCTCTGGCACCTACCCGCTTGCCGCCACCGCCCCGGAGATCACCGGCCGCCGCCCCTGTCCTAGAGCACACCGGCCGCCGTCCCTGGATTTCGGCCGCCGTGCCAGGTCGAGACTGCCATGGCCACACGCCGGCGGCGCCCGCCCCCATCCGGAGATCCCCACTGCTACCTCTCCCGTTCCTGCTCCTCTCTGTACAGAGCCGCAAGGCAGTACATTATTTTGTTTTTGTGAAACTGGCAGTACACTGTTTTAGAATCTGGCAGTATAATGTTCAATTACTGAAATTACTCTCTGTTTATCAAATGAGAACTTCACTTATCCATGGTGCCCCGCCGGAGCCCCTGTGCTGATGCCGCGGATATGTCGACTCCTGCCGGCCGGCCGGCAGAAGACGCCGTCGTGCTGCACCAGCTCGGTGGCTATTCCCGGCAGCAACATGAGGCCCCCGTGCATGGCCTGTACACAAGCTGCTGAAGCTGTTTGACAAAGAGGACATGCCTGAAGTACATGTACTGTGTGTTCTTGTATGCATGCAATTTTTTTCGTTTCGCTCTATGGCCAGTACAGCTGTGTGTTAAAACTAATCTATGGCAGTACAGTTGTGCGTTAGAACGAAGTACAGTCGTTCCGCTACTCCGGTACAAACTATTTTCATGTTGTATGTTTGCTAATTCAACTACATCGGCGGTGCAAACAATTTTCCAATTACTTTTTTTTGTCAAACAGAGAGGCATTGCACTGTTTTTTTTTTTTTTTTTTTTTTTTCAAAAATCTTCGTTGCCCTCTATGGACAGTACAGATGTGTGTTAAAATGAAGTGCGGGTTCCGCTACTTCAGTACAAACTATTTTCATATTGTATGTTTGCTATCAACAACATCTACCCCGTCGACGTCCCGATTTGGGGCAAATTTGATCCTTATTTTTGCATGTTTTTCAGACAAGTTTGATGTGTAATTATATTTGCAAAAAATCCTTATCGAGGAAGTGCATTTAAATAAAAGGAAAGTAAAAAAATCAGCCTCAAAAGCACATACATACGGATGGAAGTGCACACATTGGACACAAGACTAATAATATAACAACTTATTCCGTGAAGTACACTCTTAGGATTCTAGAAGTACAAATGTACCATATCTGGAAGTACACGAGACATTTTATTTCTTTTCATATTTTTCGCAGATGTCCACCGACTTCATCTTTCCAAAGCTAGAAAAATCACTCAATTCGGAATCGGATGGGGTGACCAAATAATTTATTAAATGGGTAAAAACGTTTGACCAAATTTTGACCCAGAATAAATCACACATAGAAATCGATTTTTGAGATTGTCATTGCCGTTTAACTCGTAACTTAGATGCGTCTTCTTGGCCCGAGCATATGCTGTGGTTATGGAGCTGAAACGGAAAGTTACCGAACACTACTCATGAAACACCGTCGGACAGTACATATGCATCGACCGAGAAGTTCAAATTTGTGTCGAGGAAAGTTTAGTTACTCGGGGTTTGTGAATTTCATATCCCACCGAGAAGTTTAACGGAAAAACTTACAAGCTTGACTTTCAGAATGTACCCATAGTAGGATGGGGAAGTACATAATTCCAGGTTTGTAAAGTACACATCACAAAAGGGAAGTTCAGAAAAAGATAAGAAAATCCAGTTACCGGTACACATAATTAATTCGGGCAGTGCAAACTTAACATTCGGGAAGTACACATGCAAATATGAACTAATTTAGTGAATACTACTCATATTTCCTCTATATATTTTTTATTTTTTATTTCGTATTTTTCTTAGACAGTCACTGTCTCCATCTTTCCAACGCAATAAGAATCACTCGATTCGGAAGTCATATGGGTGGACACATAATTTATTAAACGTACAAAATAAGTTTGACCGAACTTTGACCGTGAAAAAAACACTTAGAATTCGATTTTTGTGATTTCACTTACCGGTTTCACCGGTAACTTTAATATATGCGTCTGCTCAACCCGAACATTTTAAGTGCTTACAAATCGAAAATTGACCACATATGAGAAAATTGTCGTTGTTCCACTCAACACTTGTAGTGAAAATATCGTCGGCAGTACACACTTATCAACTGAGAAGTTTATTGATATCGCGAGACGTACAGTACTCTGTTTTTCGGGGCGGACATCTATCATAACAATCTCGTAGATTTGAGCTCCAAATGCTTCAATCGTCCGTTCTAAAATCTTCATATGTTTAATATGACAATAATTTCATTAATTAGTATATTGCACAACGAATCAAAATATCTATGTCGTGGGGTTGTCACGGCAAGTCCTTCCTTTGGGAAGGTGAGTTCTGGGGCCATCGATGCACGAAGTACGTAGGAGAGGTTAATCTCGCCAAGGGACACAGATTTACCCAGGTTCGGCCCCTCTTGATTAGAGGTAAAGACCTACTTCCTGCTTCTCTTTATTGCTCTAGATCTGATATCGATTACAGGGTTCCGGCTCCTCTCTGGGGAGTCGGCGACTTGGTATCTCTCTCTCAAGGCTCCTGGATTGCTAAGAACTTGTCTATCTAAGGTCCAGGACCCCGCTTATAAAGGTGGCCGGGTCTCTGGACTTACAACCTACACCGAGTCATGCTAGAACACGGAGTCCTACTCTTCGTCTTGGTCTTCCAAGTTAGGGCTCCGGGTTGTACTTGGACTCCTTGCTGACGAGTCCCTTCTCCATCATGGGCCTTGGTCGGCTTGTCTCCAGCCCAGCCCATGCGACTTGATACGTGACTCGGCCTTGGCCTTCTTGGTCTTGGCGGGTCTACTTTTCGGGTCCATGGGCCTACCTATAAAGTATCCCCCCATCAGTAGCCCCCGAATTTATCTTGGGTGCAGCTTTAGCGGCTTCTTCTGACTCCTTAGGTCGACTCCTTGGCTCGACTTCTTCAATCTGAGTCACCAATTCGGGAGTCGCCTGCTGCTAACTCCAAGATGAATTCCTGCATAAAAACATAACACACATATAAAATGAGTCCATCTTCATCCCTTGTTCAAGCCACCACTCTTGCCTTTGCACTGGCAGGCCGAGTTTGTTATGACTCTTGTGAACAAGGACTAAATAACTTGACCCTCACTGTCACAGGACTCGCCATTCTGAGACAAGCCGACTCCTTCCACTTCTGTGACTTTAGTTTTTCTCTATTATAATTTCCTGTCTGACTTTCAGCCGCTGAATCGTTATCACCGAATCGTTATCCACAGTTTACTGTGGACCACCACTGTAACTCCCTAGGGTTTTTACCCCTTTATAAATTGCGAAGGGTTAGATCTCAAAACCTCACTTGCCCCTTCAGCTCAAATCTCCCCTTTCTCTTTGCGCTCATATCTTCCCGCGCTCAGCACACACCGCCCGCTCGCCATGGCTCCCAAGCGCGCAAAGGCTGCTCCCAAGGCCAAGGCTCCCTCATCGAGCAGGACAGTAGACATCGCCGCCGCGGCCGCCGCCGCCGCCAAACCTTCATCGAGGCGATCGATTTCCGCCGATTGGGGTGGATCCACGGTTACCTCCGAGCAATTGAAGACGCACCGGTCGACCGGCCTAATTCCGTCCAATGTGAAGGCTCGGGCCCCAGGGGATGAAATAGTGCCCGCTCCCGCGAAGGATGAGGTGGTGATCTTCACCGAGCATCTGTTCCGCGGGTTTACTCCCCCTGGTAATCTTTTCTTCCGCCAACTCCTTGAGCTTTATCAACTACGGATTCACGACTTGGCCCCCAATTCCATCCTCACTTTATCCAACTTCGTCACTTTGTGTGAGGATTACCTCCAAATCAAGCCCGATCTTAACCTCTGGCTCGAACTTTTCTACTGCAACCCTCAGCCCGAAACTTCTGGGGGCCCTCTCCTTCAATGCGGCGCCGTCGCTCTTCAACGGCGCCTCCACTCTGTCTTTCCAAAGCCAGTTTTTCCTAACCGCATCAAAGATTGGCAGAAAACTTTCTTCTACTGCAAGGATACCTCCCCTGCAGGTGAACCCAAACTTCCTCTGTTCTCTGAGGATCGCCTCAGGGCGACTCCCCTTATGAAGGCTAGATGCTCAGAGGCCGCCCGGCCAAGAGTCGAGTCTTTGATCACTCGGATCCGGGCCCTCCTATCCCACAATCTGGAGAACATGGACCTAGTCCGCTGCTGGACAACCTGGAGGATCCAGCCCCTGAGTCCTAGAACTCGGCTCATTTGCTCATACACTCGATGTGCGGGTGATGACCTCCGGGTGACAGAGCAGCTATCCGATGGTCCTGAGCTCGGTCGGCTCATCAAAAAGCTGACTGGGCAGCCTGTGAAGGACCAGGCACACTTCGGGCTCCAGCCCTTCTGCTCCACCAACCCAGCTCCCGATGTAAGCTTTAAACTTTACCTCATTTCTAACTTGCTCTTGCTTGTATCGCTTACTAACCCATTTTTCTGACTTTTCTCGCAGCTCACCGACTCCTTCTGGAAGCCGGCCTCTGGAGCTGGCATTGAGAGTAAAACTGAAGCTGAGGCTGAGGCTGAAGCCGAGGTTGAGGAGGAGACTCCTGTCACAGAACGAACTGTTGTGGCAGAAGACACTGATGATGATGACGAGGAGTCCTCCCAGGAGGCTCCCGCTGAAGATGATGTTGATGATGAGGAGTCCTCGCCCGAGGCTCCAACTAAAAATGTTGTTGAAGAGGAGTCCTCTCAAGAGGCTCCCATTGTGGAGGATACTGATGAAGACGAGTCCTCTCCAGAGGCTCCTGCAACTAAGCAAGTTCGCACCACCTCTGGGACTGCTGCTGCTCTACCATCTCTGTCTGAAGAGTCCTCAGCCAAGAGCCACTCTTCTTCCTCCCCAGCTTCCCATAATGGGTCTCGAGAGGCTGTTCCCAAGGTACCACTTTCACGAGTCCTTGGGTCCACTCGCTCACCTGCTAAGCCTGAAGAACATGTGCGGAGTGTTGTTGCTGCTAGGAAGAGAAAGCTGCATTCTGATGGACCCGCAGATGCTCCGGATCCTTTGCCAGCTTCTCATCAAAGGAAATCAACCTCCCCTTTGGAGAAGGCCTACTCCTACCACTCTGGCATGTCCATGCCATCTTCAGACTCTCAGGCCTCCTTGGACCTGGAAACCAATGTTGGGTAAGACTCCTCTGTTTACTCTGCCTGCATTCAAATAACTTTTGCTTTTTCCCTTTTCACTAGATTTATAGCTGACTTCTATCTTTGTATGTTTCAGGGCTCGGCCTTGTGTCAAGGTAACCAAGCTCCCAGACATGACTGATGTCACATCTGGTCGTGGACCTGTCCCTCCTTCGGCTTCTCAAACAACAAGCACGAGGACAGGTCCCTCCACTTCTGCATCTGCTGGTGGCAACTACAGCTCCCATCATTCCCGAGTCCCCTTCAAGGACTCGTGCGGCGACTCCACAGATTGTCCAGCCCTCTTCTGGGACTAAGACTCCTGACGCTGCGCCTCAAGATCAGCCGACTCCTTTGAAGGCGACTCCTGCAGCTACAGCAAGTATCAAGACCAAGTCATCTATTGACTACAGCCGACTTCGGGTGTCCGATAACATGTCCTCTCTGAAAGCCTATGCTGAAGCGGTCGACTTGAACGATCAATCTGCCAGGCTAAAGGACGATGAACAAGCAACTCTTAGATCTCTTCACATGATTCATAGCGTAAGCCTTTGACTTCTGCCCTTTATGCTTTCTAGCATCCTCCTATTCCAGTAGCCCCCAAGCACCTGTCTGCGGTGACTTGTGACTAGGATAGGTGCTTTGCTTTGAAATTGAACTTAACTGCTGTGTAGGAAAAAATTCGCACACTGTAGCCCCCAAGCACTGAGTCCTTAGCTCTACTAGGACTCGGGCTGCTGATTTGTTATCTGTCGGGTTCTTGAACCAAAAAACTTTTCCACGAGTAGCCCCCAAGCGCCGAGTTGTCAGCCTGCGACGACTTGGAGCTACTAATCCATGTAAATAATCTGGAACTTTAGCTTATAGATGAAAAATTTCTGTTCTGCGAGTAGCCCCCAAGCGCCGAGTTGTTGACTTGTGACGACTTGGAGCTGATGACTTGTTGACTAGGACCCATGCCTGCTAGCTGCAAATGAAAAAACTGACTCCTGAGTAGCCCCCAAGCGCCAAGTTGTTAACTTGTGACGACTTGGAGCTCATGAGTTCTCTGCTTGACCAGTAATGCTTACTTGCTAAAATTTGACTTGTGATTGCAGTGCATTATCTCCAAGATGAAGAGAGATATGAAGGAGCTTGAAGACCAGGCAGCTGCTAGTGCAATTCTGCTATAGCTGAAAAAGAACGCTCCCTTCAACTTGAGAAGGATCTGAAGGTCTTGTCTGCTCAACTGGAGCAAGTTAGGAAAGAATCTGCTGATGCCAAAAGGGTTGCCCAAAAGGCTCACAATGATCTAAAAGCTGTCTTCGACACTTGCCGCAAGGGCATTGGGGCCATGTGCCAACATATATTTGGTAAGTTTGTAACCTTTGCTTACTTCCTTGCTGCACCTTACTGAACTGCTTTAGACTGACAATCATTGACTTCTTTTCTGCAGGGGCTGACTCCCCAAAACTCAAACTGCCCACTAGCAAGCAATTGCATGAGATGCTTGACCACTGTCATGGGCTACAAGAGGGAGCCCGTGCAGTGGTGAAGTATTTGAACCCTAAGGGCAATGCC
>QRDG01000338.1:0-89546 GCA_012064385.1 Puccinellia tenuiflora
GGGAGTTGACATGCATGAAAGCTGACCCGTGAGTTCAGAGCTCGGATCCCTTGGGTTTGAGGCTGCCGGGATGCTCCCGTGGCATGGCACCATGCTAGCCCCCTCGTGAGATACACAGGAGGGATCATACGAGCAAGGATAAAAAGCAACAACATAAAAGCTTACCAAAGCAAACATATGCTGGCGCGAAGCGCAAAGGTTCAAAGTGACCTGAAACAGAGGTTCATTACACTGGCGTGGCCAGAAACACAAAATCCGCCATGTCAGGCATGGGGTTCCACATGCTGTGGCTGAGGCTCTCGAGGGGGCGTGCTCGGGGCGACGCATGTAGAGAGAGCTCAGAGGGGCCCCTATGCGGGGGTGGCTTGTAGAGCCTGCGGTCCACCATGGCGGGCATGGGGATCCACCTCGCCAAGGCATGGTGCTTGAAGAAGTCACCTTGCCGAGGTGCGGTGGCTTGGGAGTCTTCTCGAACGGCCCGCGGCAGCGTGTAGTAGAGAGGGGAGCCCGAAATTTTCCTCGTGGAGGATGACGGCGCGTGGCTCTCCCTTGATGCAAAAAGTTGCTCGTCGAGGACGATCAGGGGTAGAACTTGCGCAGGTGCTGGATGTTCCAGGGGTTGGCGACAGGGATGCCGTCCTCCGTCTCGAGCCGCGCGGAGCCAGGCCTGGCGATGTGCACGACTCTGTAGGGGCCTTCCCACATTGGTGAGAGCTTGTGGAGGCCTGCCCTGGAGAGGATTCTCCTCAGGACAAGGTCTCCTGCTTCGAGAGTGCGCGGGCGGATGTGGTAGCGCGGAGGGTCTTGCGGTAGTCTGGTACCTTGCCGCTCTCAGGGCCGCATTGCGGCGGAGCCCTTCAAGCAGCAGGAGGTCGTCGTTGCGGAGTTCGTCCAGCTCAGCCTCCTTGAAGGCCAGACTCGGGAGAGCCATGAGTGATCTCGCTGGGGAGGACGGCTTCAGCACCATAGACGAGGGAGAACGGCGTCTCACCAGTGGCTTTGTTGGCGTGGTGCGGATGGACCAGAGCACCGAGGGGAGCTCGTCGATCCAGTGCTTGCCGCTGGCCTTGAGGCGGTTGAAGCTTCTCGTCTTGAGGCCCTTGAGCACCTCGGCGTTGGCTCGCTCAGCCTGTTGTGCTTCGTGGGTGCGCCACCGAGGCGTAGCAGATTTGGGCGCCGAGGCTGCCGCAGTAGGACTTGAAGGCGCCGCTGATGAATGTGAGCCGTTGTCGGTGATGATGCGGTTGGGCACGCCGAAGCGGCAGACCAGGCTCCTTATGAATTTCACCGCCGATTTCGCTGGTGTGGTGCGCACGGGTTCCACCTCAGGCCACTTGGTGAATTTGTCGATGGCGACGTAGAGGTAGCGGTAGCCCCCAGCGCTCGCGGGAAGGGTCCCAGCAGGTCCAGCCCCCAGACCGCGAACGGCCAGGAGAGCGGGATCGTCTGGAGTCCTTGCGCGGGCTGGTGGATTTGCTTGGCGTGGAATTGGCATGCGTCGCAGGATGGACGATTTCGGCGGCATCTTGAAGCACTGAGGGCCAGTAGAAGCCACTCCGGAAGACCTTGCCTGCAAGGTGCGCGAGGAAGAGTGGTGGCCGCACTCGCCGCTGTGGATGTCGTTGATGAGCTGGCGGCCTTCCTCGGCAGGGACGCACCGCAAGCGCAACCCCATTGGGCGCTTGCGGTACAGGTCTCCGTCGTGGAGGCAGTAGGACTTGGCCTGGCGAGCAATTCTCTCGGCCTTCGTCTCTCGGGGAGGGCTCGGTTTGCAGGTAGTTCTTGATCTCGTCGATCCAACCAGTGTCTTGTCGTACCAGAGTCAGCAGCAAGCGATCGCCCGAGGGCAACCACAGTTTGGTGCTCCGCTCGGTGGCGGTGGGAGCTCCTCGTCGATGCTGATGTACCACGGTTGCTTGACCGAGGCCTTGGTGAGTCTCTCCTCGAATACTCCAGGCTTCTGGGCTTCTTCTTGCTGCTCGCCGAGCAATTTCGTCTGCCTCTTGGTTTTCTGCTCGCGGGATGTGCTTGAGCTCCATGCCCCTGAAGTGCTTCTCCAGCTTGCGTACCTCTTCAAGGTAGGCCACCATGTAGGTGTCCTTAGGCGTGTAGCTTTTGTTGGAGAAGTTGACGAGGAGCTGGGAGTCGCCCTTGATGAGGATGCTTGATGCCGAGGGCGATGGCGGCTGAGCCCGGCGAGGAGGCCTTCATATTCAGCAATGTTGTTGGAGACCTTGTCATTGTCCTTGAAGCACAGCTGGACGGCGTAGTAGAGCTTGTCGCCTGTCGGTGAGGTGAGGACGGCACCAGCCCCTGCACTCCTGGCCGCGAAGGCGCCGTCGAAGTGCATGGTCCAGTGGCCTGGTGTCGTCCCACCTGAGGCTGTGGCTCCTCCTCTTGAGGCTCTTCTTCACGCGTGTCCGTCCACGGCCATGAAATCAGCCAGCGCCCTGCCCTTGATGACCCTGGTGGTGTCAAACTCCAGCTCGAAAGGTTGTAGCTCGATGCCCCAGCCTGCGACGCGATCTGTCGTTTGGGTTGCGCAGGACCTGCTCCAGGGGATATGAGGTGACCACCTTGATGGGGTGGCCCTGGAAGTAGTGGCGTAGCTTTCTGGAGGCGCTGAGGAGCGAGAAGAGGAGCTTTTGCTGCATGGGGTAGCGCTCGCGAGCATCTCGCAGCACTGTGCTGACGAAGTAGACGGGATGCTCGACGAGGGTAGTCGTTGGCGTGGCAGCGGCTGGCTCCTCTCCAGGCTTGGTGGAGTCCTTGGCGAGGGTTTCTTGAGGCCCCCGTGGGGCTCGGCATGAGGCTGGAGGCTTGACGAGGGTGCTTCCTTGTCGGGTGGCTCTGGGCTTGGCGAGGCAGAGGTCTGCTTGGCGAGGACTGGCTCTTCCCTTTCAGCCACCAAGACCGCGCTTGCCGTCTGAGGAGTGGCTGCAAGATACAGCTTCAGAGGCTCGCGAGGGCGTGGGGCAACCATGATGGGTGGGCTCGCCAGGTATTTCTTCAGGTCCTCAAAGGCCTTTGCTGCTTCAGGGGTCCACTTGAAGGGACCGGACCTCTTCATGATCTTGAAAAATGGCAGCGCCCTCTCGCCGAACTTGGAGATGAAACGGCCAAGGCTGGCCATACATCCCGCTAGGCGTTGCATGTCCTTGAGGCGACGAGGAGGCTGCATCTGCTCTATGGCCTTGATCTTGTCGGGGTTGGCCTCGATGCCGCGGTGGGATACCAGGAACCCGAGGAGCTTGCCTGAAGGGACCCCGAAGACGCACTTGGCGGGGTTCAGCTTGATGTTGACCTTGCGCAGGTTGGCAAAGGTCTCCTCGAGGTCCTGGATGAGCGTGCTTTCTTCGCGAGTCTTGACGACGATGTCATCGACGTAGGCCTCTGCATTCTTCCCCATTTGAGCCCCCAAGGCGATCTCATGAGGCGCTGGAAAGTGGCGCCGGCGTTCTTCAGGCCGAAGGGCATGCAGACGTAGCAAAACACACCACAAGGGGTGAGAAATGCTGTCTTCTCCTCGTCTTCCTTCGCCATCTTGATCTGGTGGTAACCAGAGAAGGCATCCAGAAAACAGAGGAGTGCGCAGCCGGCGGTGGAGTCCACGATCTGGTCGATCCTCGGGAGGGGATAGGGGTCCTTGGGGCAGGCCTTGTTGAGGTCGGTGAAGTCGATGCAGAGGCGGCTTCCTCCGGTGTGCTTGGGGACGACCACACCGTTGGCGAGCCAAGTGGGATGGACCACTTCCTTGATGATGCTGGCCTTCTTCAGTTTCTCTACTTCCTTGATGACGAAAGTCTTGCTTCTCTGGCGCCTGGCGCCGCGCTTTTGCTTGACGGGGCATGCGTTTGGACACACGGCTAAGTGGTGCTCGATCACCTCCCTCGGTACTCCGGACATATCTGACGGTGTCCATGCGAACATGTCAAGTTTGCCCTGAGGAAGGCGACGAGCGCGCTTTCCTATTTGGGAGGCAGGTTGGCGCCGATGGTGACGCTAGCCCCCGAGCCGCTTGCCCAAGAGACACTTGCTTTGTCGCGGCCTTCTCCTGAGAGAAAAGCTGCTTCTTCTTGCGGGGGGCCTCGGCAAGGGATCCTCGTCCTCATCAGCAGGTGACGCCACCGCGGCAGCCTTGTAGGCCGCTTGCGCAGCGTACAAAGCGTCCGAGACCACGCCGCGGATGACGATGGTGCCACCCGAGCCAGGGAGCTTGACGAGGTTGTAGGCATGGTGGGTCACCGCCATGAACTTGGCGAGGGCGGGGTAGCCGAGGATGGCGTTGTAGGGCAGGCCGATGTGCGCGACGTCGAAATCGATCAGCTCGGTGCGGTAGTTGGCCTGGGTGCCGAAAGTGACGGCGAGCCTCACCTGCCCCAAAGGGGTGGTGAGACCCTCGTCACCCCCGAGAAGGGCCTGGTGGGCATGAGCCGCTCGTAGGGCACCTGCAGCTTCTCGAACGTCTCGACGGAGATGACGTTGAGGCCTGCACCCCCATCAATGAGCGTCTTAGAGACGGCGATGTTGTTGATGGTGGGGGTGCAGACCAACGGGATGGTGCCGACGGTTGAGGTGGACTTGGGGTGGTCGGTGGAGTCAAAGGTGATGGGGCACTGGGACCACTTGAGGGGCCTGGAGGCCTCGACGCCAGGGAGGGCTGCCGCGACCTCGCGAGCGAATTGCTTGAAGTGGCGGTTGGAGCTGGGGGCCTGAGCCCCGCCAAGGATGCAAGCGGCTCCGCGAGGCACCTGGTAGCCTCAGGAGTCTCGTCGGGGAGGTTGTCGTTCATGGGCTGGGCAGCATTGGCCTGGGGGTTCTGCTGGTAGTTGTCGTCGTAGTTGTTGTTCCAGCGTCGCCCCCCACGGCCGCCGCGGCCTCCGCGGCGGCCGACCGTTTGCCTCGCGAGCCTCGCGAAGCCTCTTGAGTCGTAGCAGTCCTCGGTGGCGTGGGAATGCCTGTTGTGGTAGATGCAGAAAGGGATCGTCCTTCTTCTCGGGTCCCGCGGCTGGAGTGGCAGCTTGGCGAGGCTGCTTGGCGTCAGGTTCAGCCGCGAGGACCGCAGTGGTCTTGCGCTTCTCGGTGGATTTCTTCTTCTTGGACCCCTCGGCGGGGTCCCCTGGCTCGTTCTTGACGAACAAGCGGCCCTCCTCGGCCTTGGCGCACTTGTCCAAGTCGAAAAGCTTGACGACGGTGGTGATGTTGTCGTGGATGCCAAGCTTCTCGAGCATCCGTACATCCGTGACCCCAGCCTGGAAGGCCGAAATGACCTGGGCGTCGGTGGCATTGGGGATTTTGTTGCGCACTTGGCTGAAGCGCTGGATGTACTTGCGGAGGGTCTCGCCAGGCTTCTGACGCACGGCGCGGAGGTCGTTGTACGTGAGGCCGCGCTCGTACGTGCCCTTGAAGTTGGCGACGAAGCACCGGCAGAGGTCCTCCCAAGTGTTGATGGACTCGGCGGGGAGGTTGGTGAGCCATGAGGACGCGAGTCCTTGAGGGCCATGGGGAACCAGTTCGCCATGACCTTGTCGTCGCCCCCGGCGGCCTGGATGGCCAGGGTGTAGAGCTGCAGGAACTCCAGGGGTTGTTCTTGCCGTCGTAGCGCGGAGGAAGATCCGGCGGAACTTGACCGGCCAGACGACGCGACGGAGGCTGCGAGTGAACGCGACCATCGTGCCAGGTGACCGTGCCGTTGGCGAGGTGGCACGGAGATGGCGCCCTGCGGCGGCGACGTCATGGACGGCGCGGTTTGGCGATCTGGTTGCGCTCGATGCTCACGCGTGCGTCCTCTGGGGCTCGCTGCACGATCGGCAGTCGTGCGACGCGTGCGACGCGGCGCGGTTGCCGCGAGGAGGAGCCCCTGGAGCAGGCTGCGGTGGAGCCGGTGGAGCTGGAGCGGGAGCAGGCGCGGGGTGACGAGGAGGTGGGGGGAGCATGAGGCGCGCCGTGCGCCACGTCCCCGCGAGGGCAGAGAGGACCAGCGAGCGAGACGGTGCAGGAGCGGCGCGCGAGCGGCGCCAATGAGCTCGGAGACGCGGTTGAGCCAGGCCTCCTGGGCCTCCGGCGTGGGACGGTACTGCAGCAGCTCCTGCGCCATGAGAAGCGCAGTCGCCGGGCTGGGCGCAGGGCGGCCCAGCGAGGAGCAGCACGGTCCCGTGACGGGTGCAGGGAGGAGCCTCCTCTTCGCCGAGGTCATCCTCAGCGTGGTCGATGTCGTCGTCCTCCGGGTGCTCGATGCGGGGCTCGGGGTCGACGTGGCGCTCCGGAGCAGCACTCCCACATGGGCGGCCGCGCGGGCGGCTGGCGGGAGGAGCGGTGGCGGCGCTAGCCGTCCGGCGAGCGAGTCGTTCGGCGCGAGAGCCGGCCATGGCGGTGTCGAGGTTGAAGATGCGCCTCAGCCCCCTACCTGGCGCACCAAATGTCGGAGAACTGTCCCAGGAACTGGGTGTGTCTCGAGAAGGATCGAGTAAGGGGCTGAACACGGAATCAAACAACCCTCAACGTGCTCCGGCGACGGTGCTCGTCGGACTCGCTGCGGGACAGCACTGCAGAGATGGAACACTCGGTCTTACCCAGGTTCAGGGCCCTCTTGTGGAGGTAAAACCCCTACGTCCTGCTTTGGTGTATTGCACTGCTTGGAGAGTTTACAGTACAAGGAGAGCTTGTCGAGCTCGAGGTGGCTAACAATGGCTAACCCTAGATCTTGAGCTAGGATGCGAACCAGCGTCGAGCTCTCCAGGGAATCGAACCCTTTGCACGGGCGTGCCTCCGTTCCTTTTATAGGCGTCTCGGACCTCTTCCGCCCAAACATTTGGGCGGGAAGGGTTACCATACGGCGACGAAGGAAGGAGGCGCGGTGCACAATAAAGGTGAAGTCCACCAGAAAGGTGAAGGCCATGGACCGCGTCCATGGCAGGGACGGCGTCACCAAAGCTGGAAAAGGCCACCGTCCAACGGGCGGCGGGCTGGCGCTGCGGAGGTGGAACGGGTCCCACGGTGACGTCGCCCTTGGAGCGTAGCTGCAGACGGTTCCCTTATCACCAAAGTGGCAATACTCGTTGTCCGCTTTGCTTGGTGCTACTTTGTTGACTCCTTTATACATGGAAACGGCAACTGCGGCGTCGTCGTCATCGCGCTCGTCACTCTGCACATGGCGCAGTGCCCATGTGCGCTCTGCCGCGGAGGCACAATGGCTTCGTGGGAAGGAGCCTCGCGAGGCAAAAAGCCTCGCCGAGCTCCTCGGCTTGGTCCCTAGCAGAATTGCGGGTGGTGTCGGAGACACCTTGCCGAGTTGCGATCCCTCGCCAAGGGAGAGAACCCTCGGCGAGGAGAAAAGACCCCTCGCGAGGGAAAAACCCTCGTGAGGCTCGCCAGGCTTGGAGAGCCTGGTCCTTAGCGAAAATCATCCAAAGAATCTTGTGGGCCCTGGCAGGCCGGCCCGTGGTACCCTGGTTTCCACTGTGCCGACAATTGCGAAGGCGAGAGCTCAAGGAAGAACTGGGGCACGGAAGCCGAAGACGGTAGCCCAGTTGATGGATGTCGCTAATGACTGGGCAAACGGTGAGGATTACATGCGCAACGACCGGCCCAGGGGGCACGATGATCGTGACTATCAGCAAGACTCGGGGCGAAGCCGCGGCTACGACCCCAGGAAAAAGAGGAAGTTTCCCAACTTCGACCCGAATGAGCTAGCCGAAATGGTAGCGGCAGGTTTTCACAACGATCGAGAAGGGAATCGCCACAGGAGAGAATGGCGGCAGCGACAGCCCGAGCAGGACGGAGAGCAAATGCTCACAGGTCCATGCCCTTTCCACCCGTACAAGGATGAACACGGCAACATTAGTTCGGGTCATCAACTGAAAGAATGCCGCAAGTTTGAGAAGTTACTAGCGGCATACAGGCGATCCATCAAGCCGCGCAGAACAAAGGGTATTCAACAATCCCGGGAGTGATGGTGCAAGATGCACCCGAGGCATTACCACTCCCCCCGCCACAACTGGCATCCGTAATCCAGCGGGTGCCACCACCTCAGTAATTACTACCACCCCCGGCTGCGCAGAACTTTCCCCGCCCCGGTTGGTCATGTAGGAATGATACAAAAGGGACGTCCCTCGAACAGGACCCAAAAGTTGATAACCCGACAGGTCAATCTAGCGGTGTCGGCACCCCCAGCCACTCCTGACTACCTCAATTGGTCCGAGTGCAGGATCACATTCTCAAGAGAAGACCACCCACCCCAGCCCCAGGTGCCACGACCAGGTCACGCCGCCTTAGTACTCGGAGCCCAAATCGGTGGGTACGTCATGAGTAAGGTCTTCATGGACGGCGGAAGCGGCATTAACATCATTACGCCAGCACACTGCGCCGCATGAAGATCTCGCTCGCAGCTAGCCTTGTAGACTCTGACACTTCGTTCATGGAATAGTACCCGGGAAGGCTGTATATCCCTGGGAAAAATCCATATGGACGTAGTTTCGGAGACCCCGCGAACTTCCGCAAAGAGAAAATCGAGTTCGAAGTCGTCGACTGGCCCTCACAGTACCACGCCATCCTGGGCCGCCCGACATTCGCAAGGTTCATGGCCGTGCCACACTACGCATACCTTTTACTCAAAAGCCAGGACCAAATGGCACAATTACCGTTCGAGGACTACCGGACGTCGGACAGCTGCGACAGAGATTTTAGCAAGATCTCCAGGTCGTTCGGGATGCACGAAGAACTCTCACAGTTGAGCTCTTCGACCGATTACAACCTTCCACCGTAACTCAGTCAACGGCACCCGACAGAGAGTTCAACAAAAGCAGCGACACGAGAACCCATCAGGTGCACCCAACAGATCCAACCAAAACAGCAATCATATCCGCCAATCTGCCCTCCGCATAGGAAAGCGCGCTCGTCGAGTTCCTCCGTGAGCACTGGGAAATATTCGCTTGGTGTCCTGCGGACATGCCAGGCATCTCTAGAGAACTCGCCGAGCACGCACTTGAGATACGCCTGAGGCCAGACCTATCAAACAGTTCCTCCGGCGTTTTGCAGAACCGAAGCGCAGAGCCATTGGCGAAGAAATCAACCGGCTCCTCGCAGCCAAGTTTATCCGGGAAATAAAACAACCACCTGGGTAGCAAACCCCGTCCTTGTCCCGAAGAAGAACTCGAAAGTACTACGCATGTGTGTAGACTTCACGGCTCTCAACAAGCATTGTCCCAAGGACCACTTTCCCCTCCCACGCATCGATCAAATCATTGACTCGACCGCGGATGTGCTCGTCTGTCCTTCCTGGACGCCTACTCAGGCTACAATCAGATCCGCATGAAGGAAGAAGACGAAGAGAAGACAACATTCATCACACCCCTATGGTGTATACTGCTTACACCACGATGCCCTTTGGTCTCAAAAATGCGGGTGCAACTTACCAAAGGTGCATGCAAGCCCTGCCTTAAGGACCAGATCGGCAAAAATTCCCAAGTATATGTGGACGACATTGTCATCAAGACAAAAATGAGGCCACGCTCCTCGACGACATAGCCGAAAACCTTCGCAAGCACTCAACAGTATCACATCAAGCTCAACCCAACGAAGTGTGTGTTTCCGGGGTACCCGCCGGGCAACTGCTCGGGTCCTCGTATCCGCCAGGGGCATTGAGGCGAACCTGAAAAGATACAAGCAATCCTGTCAATGGAGGAGCCAACCAACCTCAAGGGAGTCCAGCGCCTAGCGGGGCGAGTCGCAGCCTTGAGCAGATTTATCAGCAGATTAGGAGAAAAGCCCTCCGTTCTACCATCTGCTGAAAAAAGAAGACAACTTCGAGTGGACAGAGAGGCTCGCAAAGCATTTGCTGAACTCAAGCAGACATTGCAACGAAACCAGTTCTGGTTGGCACCCCAGGAACGGGAACCTCTATACCTGTACCTGGCTGCAACCAAACAAGTAGTCAGTACGGCGCTCGTAGTCGAACGAGCAGAAGAAGGAAAGATACATGGTGTCTAGCGCCCAATCTACTACGTCAGCGAGATACTCTCGGTGTCAAAGCAACGGTACCCCGCACTACCAGAAACTCGCATATGGAGTATTCATGACGGCGCGAAAGCTAACGCACTACTTCTCCGAGCACCCTTCACGGTGCTGACAAATGCGCCCCTGTCGGATATACTCAACAACCCGGAGGCAACAGGTCGAGTAGCAAAGTGGGGAATCGAGTTGTCGCCCAGAGACATCACATACCGACCCAGAGACGCACTCAAGTCCAGGCCTTGGCAGATTTCCTCGCAGAATGGACAGAGATTCAGACTCCAGGTCCCCCGGACCTGTCCAATTCCTGGATCATGTATTTCGACGGGTCGAAGAGGCACGAAGGAGCCGGAGCAGGGGTTATCTTGATTTCACCAAAGGAAGCTAAATAGTACTGCAGATGAATTTCAAGAAGGCATCCAACAACGAGGCAGAATACGAGGGCCTACTGCACTGGCATGCGGATGGCAAAGGCCTGCGGGGCAACGAGACTCATGATCTATGGGGACTCAAACCTCGTAGTCCAACAGACGATGAAGGAATGCGACGCAATATCTGCCAACATGGCAGCTTACAGGGACCTCTACAATGCCCTGGAAGGGAGCTTCGACGGGTGCGAGTTGTGTTACATCGCGCGAGGAAGCAATGAGGAGGCTGACAGGCTAGCCAACATTGGCTCCACCTACGCACCCGTGCCCGCTGGAGTCTTCCTTGAGAAGATAAGTAAATGTTCCATAGAGTACAAGGACCCCGACGCTTCGGCAGCAGCAGCCCCGGCCGTCGGCTCCGAGCAGCCAGCCGAACAAAAGAACGAGCCAACAGAAGCCACTCTTATGAGGTCTTCCTCGTGGAACCTTCCTGGACTCAGCCGTACATAGCGTACCTGCTACGCCAAGAGTTACAGAGGACCCAGTCGAAGCCCGCCGAGTCACTCGGCGCAGCAAAGCATTCGTCACGGTCAAGGGGGAGCTGTACAAGAAAAGCGCATCAGGGATACTACTACGATGTGTTGAACCAGAAGAAGGGAGGAAAATTCTACTCGATATTCATGAAGGTATATGTGGACATCACGCGAGTAGTCGGGCACTCGCAGCCAAAACGCGACGAGCAGGATTCTACTGGATTATCCATCATGCAGGACGCCAAGGAGATAGTCCGCCGATGCGCTGGGTTGTCAACGGTTTGCAACCAAACCGCACAGCCCCCGCAACGGAGCTAAAACATGATACCAATTGCATGGCCCTTCGCACAATGGGGAGTCGACATGGTAGGCCCGCTGAGAAAATCTTCTCCCGGGGGACACACTTCCTTCTGGTGGCAGTAGACAAATTCTCCAAATGGATCGAAGCCAAACCGGTCACCAACGCGGGTGCAACCGCAGCACTAAATTTCGTCAAGTCCATTGTCTTCCGTTTCGGAGTGCCCCACAGCATCATCACGGACAACGGGTCCAATTTCATCGCCGATGAAGTCCAGACATAGCTGGGGATAAAGCTCAACTTTGCCTCCGTCGCACACCCGCAAACCAACGGACAAGTCGAGCGTGCAAACGGGCTCGTCAGTAGTGCTCTCAAGAAACGCCTTCTCACGCCCTTGGAGAGAGCTGCTGGCGCATGGGTCGAAGAGCTACCATCGGTATTATGGGGCCTGCGCACAACGCCAAACTGTTCAACAGGGTTCACCCCCTTCTTCCTGATACATGGAGCCGAAGCAGTACTACCTGCCGAGGTTCGACACAACTCGCCTCGGGTAGCAGCCTATACAGAAGCTGGGTCGAACAAATCACTCGAAGATGGCATAGATGAAGTCGATGAGGCACGGGACACCGCACTCTCGAGATCGGCGGTCTATCAGCAGAGCTTGCGCAACTACCACAGCCGACGAGTGCGCGACAGATCCTTCGCCGTAGGCGATTTGGTACTGCGGTTAAAACAGAAGAAAGGCCACAAGCTATCTCCTCCCTGGGAAGGACCATACGCCATCTCCGAGATTGTTGGCAAAGGAGCATACAAGCTAAAGGACTTGGCAACGGGAATCGTCTACTCCAACCCGTGGAACGTTGTGCATCTACGATGCTTCTACCCCTAGATATTATCCCTTCTTTTTTTGTGACTACCACATCTTGTGAAATAAGGTCCCTTGGCCATCTTGCTACTTTTTCTCACCGACAAGCATCAATAAAGTGGGTATGCGCATATGTTCAGATTTCAAACCAGCAGAACCTATACTAAGAGTCGACTTAGCTTGGGCCGCACCCGACACTCGGGGGCTGCGCCCCACAAGCTACTCGAAGAAATCACTTAGCTCTACTAAGAGTCGACTTAGCTTGGGCCGCACCCGACACTCGGGGGCTGCGCCCCACAAGCTACTCGAAAAATCACTTAGCTCTACTAAGAGTCGACTTAGCTTGGGCCGCACCCGACACTCGGGGGCTGCGCCCCACAAGCTACTCGAAAAAATCACTTAGCTCTACTAAGAGTCGACTTAGCTTGGGCCGCACCCGACACTCGGGGGCTGCGCCCCACAAGCTACTCGAAAAAATCACTTAGCTCTACTAAGAGTCGACTTAGCTTGGGCCGCACCCGACACTCGGGGGCTGCGCCCCACAAGCTACTCGAAAAAATCACTTAGCTCTACTAAGAGTCGACTTAGCTTGGGCCGCACCCGACACTCGGGGGCTGCGCCCACAAGCTACTCGAAAAAATCACTAGCTCTACTAAGAGTCGACTTAGCTTGGGCCGCACCCGACACTCGGGGGCTGCGCCCCACAAGCTACTCGAAGAAATCACTTAAGAGTCGACTTAGCTTGGGCCGCACCCGACACTCGGGGGCTGCGCCCCACAAGCTACTCGAAAAAATCACTTAGCTCTACTAAGAGTCGACTTAGCTTGGGCCGCACCCGACACTCGGGGCTGCGCCCCTCAAGCTACTCGAAAAATTCATCTAACTCTACTACGAGTCGACCTGTCTCGGGCCGCACCCGACGCTCGGGGGCTGCGCCCCATAATCTACTCGAAGAGTTCACCTAACTCTCCTTTGGCTCAGCCCACGCTACCCCGATGCAGGATCAACAATAGCAGGAACAAGCTCGGCAAAGGAGACAAATCTTGGGTCGATTCGCCGTACAGCAGACAAGAAGAATCACACAAATCATCGCAACTACACAAAGGTACATGGATTTACAGGAGACAATTCGGGCTACAAATCAGCATGCGGACGACGGAGAGTTGCAGCAGTTTCCCTTTCAAGGAGAGCAACCGCATTTTTCGCGGGTCCATCAGCAGCCGCATAAAATGGATCCAGAGCTGTATTTTCCCAGTCAAAAACCAGCAGGCGGCCCTCTTGAAATATTTTCCAAATCCAGATGCGGATGGTGGATAAGGACAAGTGCAAAAGTAAAACGGGCACCCGCCTCCAATTGCTCCCGCACAAATCCTTCAATAGCCTCGCCACGACGAAATTTCTTCAACAAGTCAGCCAAACTATGAGGCGCCGGGTTAAGAGGAAACAAGGCCTTGTAAACGAATTCCAAGGCAGAACTGCAAGACTCAATGAAGGAATCAACCTGATCGACCCGATCCTGCAGAGTAACAAGTACGTGACCTTTATCTCGGTCCGACCAGAAGCTGGGAGCGCCACGAGCAACAAGATCCGCAACCGCATTAAGTTTAAGCCGGACCCGCCGAACCTCTTCGCCGGAATCAAGTTGAACACCTGTCAGAGAAGCTCAGTTACGCAAGGCTACAGCAAAACCGCTAAGGGACGAGCAGAGGCAAAACTTACAAAGGAGATGGTCGCTCAGCCGTCGCAACTCGGAAAGGATAAAATTCTCCCGTTCAACAACAGCGGCCTGCTTCGACTTCAGCACAGCCAGATTTGCTTCGACTACCCGAAGCCGACGTTCGGCCTCTTCAGCCCGTACCCGCAAGCGGTTGACCCGAAAGGTTTCTTCTTCTGGCGGCGCAGAAATGGGGGAGGCGCGTGGTTGTTTATCACAGTTCGGCGAAATGGACGAAGAGTTGGAACCACCAGCCTGACGAGCAAACATAGCAAAACCAAGCAAAAACGTTAGATCTCCCGTCTGGCCTGGTAAAGCCCGGGTTAGTTGCTGCTCCTAAGGACACAGCAATACACTCGCACGCGACAACCCGCCAAGAGACAACACATACTCATATACAGGCAAAAGTAGAATTGATTCCCAAGTTCAACACAGCTTACAAATACAAAGCATAGCAGGAACATTACAAGACCAAACAACTAAGAAGAGGGAGCAGCAGGCGTATCAAAGGTACAGGCCTGCCGCTCCAGCATCTGCGACAGCTGCTCCGCAAGTTTACGCGCACGTGGTTGGAGGGGTCGAAGGTCTACCTCCACGCCGTCGGGTCCCTTTGGAAACTCCGAGGTAACTTTGTCGAGGTCACCTTGCACTCCATGCCCCATCGCGAGCGACAGCACAGTCTCCGCACCACAGATGGTCTGTTCACGACTGAACTCGCCAAGCGGGTCGCCCTCTGCGCCGAAGGACTCAACAAGGTCATTGAAAGTTTCGGGTGCGTCCTCTTCCTCAGGATACATACTTTTCCTGATTGAGGAGAACACACCCGTGGCTTTCACCACAAGATCGCGAGCGCGATTGCCATAGTCCCACGCCAGAGATATGGCATCCGACAGACAGTCCACGCGCTCGCGACCCGCAAGATTGAGCTCCACACCAAGAGCACCTGCGCAGGAAGCCGAGTTAGCCAACTACATAGGTCAAAGCAATATAAGCATCGCAGCTAAACTTACTCGACAAGGAAGTCGCCAACAGAGTCGCCTGGCCAGACAAGTCTTCATCACGCTTAAAGTTTTCCCGGGATTCTCTTTCCCGCTGACCCTTCAACTCCTCTAGCTCCTTCTCAAGTGCGGTAACCCGAGTATCCAGATCGGTAGCACGGCGAACAAGGTTCTGGTTCTCGGTAACCGCAGCATCGAGTGCTCCTGTGCAGAGCCGCAAAGTTTAGAGGGAATCGACACGGTCAAAATAGATGACAAAGACATACACAGCAATGAAGGAGAAAGCATACCTTGCAAGTTCGCAAACTTCTCCCGCAAATCGTTCCTCTCTGTCTCCACATGCACATATTCGGAGGCCAGGTCCAGCATCTTATGGATATAGGGCTGCGAAGGAAAAGGTCAATAAAAAGTTAGAAGGCAAGGCAAGAGCCCACGCCCAATTGCACACAATTGCGCCCGGCCTCGGGGGCTACTGAGGGTAAACCCAGCAATTCGATGGAAACTCACGTGTCCTTCGCGCCTCGGGAGCAGACCCGAAGAACTATCAGCGGGAGGAGCCGAACCGCCAGCAGGAGGAGCCGAACCGCTAGCACGAGGAGGAGAGCCGCTGGCACGAGGAGGAGAGCCGCTGGCAGGATCGTCCCTGACAGAGACAGTAGATGACTAAGCAAGACGCAATAAAGGAGAAAAGTATAAGGGTTAAGGACAAAAGTTCATCACCTGTCACACTCGACATTAATCACGGGCACCTTGTTATAGATGTTCCACCGTGTCGACACCCGAGGTTTCTTCGCCGGTGGAGGAGGTTTGTATGCCAGAGGAGTCGCGTTTATCACTTCCGTGCCCTCCAAAATAGGCGGATCCGGAGGAGGAGAAGAACCCGAGGTAACTGCAGGAGCACCGGGTACGTTGGAAGGGTCGTCCGTCCCCGCATTCGTGCTCTCGCCGGCAAACTCGAGTTTTCGTTTTCGGACGACTCTCTCGTTAGCTCGAGGGGAGGAGTTGTTTTCTTCATCATCGGAAGACTCCTCGGCAAGAGCCTCAGACACAGAACCCGAAGGCTCATCTGTCTCCACCGGAGCTTTATCCGAAGGAATTGTCGGGTAGGAAGTCAAGATAACATGCCCCTGCAAGGAAAAGGATGTTAGCCAAAGGGTTCATAAAATTGAAAGAAGCGCCAAGTAGATTTAAAACTTCGGTTACCTCGGGAAGGGGATTTTCGTTGCTAAAAGGAGTCGCGGCAGTGGACTCGACGAAGGAGTCATCTCTCTTGAGGTGAGTGATCTGGCGCACCCGTGCCTCCAGCTCCTCACCCGAAATTTCTTCGGATGACGTTCTTGACGGGTCCTGAATCCCGAAGTACTCCCACATACCGCGGACTCTTGCCTGGAGTGGTTGGATGCGTCGTTTCAGAAAAGTGCAGATAAGCTGCATTCCAGTCAACTCCTTGCCAGGCGCGGAGCGGAGAGAAGCGACTCGGGATAAGAGGTCGTTGGCCTCTGCTTCTTCCGTGGGACTCAGGTCATGCCTCCAGGTCCTTTTTGATTTCACTTGAGCCTCGAGGGAGAAGTTGGGCACCTCCGCTTCTCCTTCGACTGCAAAGTAAAACCAGCGTTTCCTCCATCCTTGCACGGATTCGCTAAGTTTGATGTCGAAGTAGGGGACATCGTTGCGAGTCTGAATGCCAAAGCCTCCAGTCGCCAAGCTACGTCGAGCAACCGTGTGTTTCTTCACGAAGAAAATGCGGCGCCACAATCCCCAATGGGGATGCACGCCCAGGAAACACTCACAAAGCACAATGAAGCATGCGATGTGGAGGACGCCGTTCGGGGTAAGGTCATGCAGTTGCACGCCATAAGCATACAGGAGGCCTCGGACGAAATCATGGAGGGGAAAGGACAGGCCCCGCGTCAGGAAATCCATGAAGACGACGCGCTCGCCGGCGCGAGGAGAAGGAGTTACCTCGTTCCCGGCGCAGCGCACTCTGCCACTCGCCGCCGCCGGCAAGCGGCCGTCGGCCCTCAGAGTGGAGAGTTGGCGGTCGCTGACGGTGGATGCCTCCCAGTCTCCCTTCATTCTCTTCGGCAGCGCGGGTGACGTTGCCGGAGAGATTCTTGCTCTTCTTGCCCATGGCGAGGGAGTGGGGGAGAAAAGCAGATCGGTGAATGCGAGGAAGAGGAATGAGAAAAAGGAGAATGGCAGCGGAGGTGAACTACGTTGAGAGATTCTGCCCCTTATCAAGGCTCACGGCTGGCGATCGTAGCCGTCGGACGTGCGGTTGCATTTTCCAGCCCTGCATCGAGCCGTCCACGTGTCTGCCAGGAAGTGAACTGACGGCCCCCCACTACAACGTCGGGCGCGGGAATCGAGGGTGTCGTTCCGTATTTCGTGCCACGGGCAGTCAATGTGCCACCGAACCGGCGTGCGAAGCGGCCTTGCTCTGACAACCGTCGCAGAGTTACGTCAAATCAAGTGCTCAGGGGCGATGTCATCCATGACGTAATAAGATTTCCGGCTCCTTTCCAGCAAACCGTAGTCGCGGTCATTTGACTAAGCCCCAGTCGATCGCATCCTGGGCAAATTATTATCTTCCCAGATTGCCTCCGCGGCAACAGATCTCTGGATGCCGCGTCCACGACGTGAAGGTAAGACCAACGGATCCGTTCCGTTGGCCTGGGACTCGCCTTATCCGGGTTCGGGTCCGGGGACCCGAATCTGAAGTAGTTTAGTGTTGTTTTGCCCGAGTGCAGTTAACTGGACCCGATCCGTCGTGTGTTCCAGGCTCGCTAAACGTCATCCCCACGAATCCGCCTGCTCTGATGCTCTTCCGGACTCGGGCTTCAGTCTTGCTTACCTATAGGCAGACCCGGGCCAGTGCTCAGGTCTGGGAACCCGAACTCGAGGCAACCTGTCAAGCACAGTTAGCTGAATTCGAACTGTCAAGTTTTCTGGACTTGTTGAAGTGATATCTCCGCGAATCTCCTTGTTCCGATGTTATTTCCGGACTCGAGTAATGGCCTCTCAGTAAAAGAATTATGTAACGGTCGGGTACTCGAACTAGAGTCTCCACCCGATTCTGCGAATCACCTGAAGACTCGGGGGCTACTGACATGGTTATGATCATCGGGTCCCACCTGTCGGGTACCTGGTAACCATTACTTGAAAGGACTCATCAGCAAGCACGTCTGGAAGAAGGCCCAGGCCCATGTAAAGGGCGGCGCGAGGTCCCTTGTTGGGCCGGATTAGGGGTAGGGTTGCGCTCTAGACCTTGTAAACCTACCTGGATACGGATACCCGAGACCCAGCCTACTATAAAGGCTGGGAGGAGCCGCCGGGTAGAGGGACCCTAGATCGCATCACCACCATAAGCCCTTACGGCGACATTGTAACACAAACCAGCAAGAGAATACAGATCGTTTACCTCACCGGGGATCCAAACCCCGGCGATTTCCTGCGTTCCTTGTTAGCCGCCGGTGTCACCCACGTCATGAAGTTCTCCATAAACCCAAGTCCCTCAAGGAGGGACACTGCCGAGTTGATCCCTTGACAACATACCTGCAGGCTACACAGCCGCCAGAGAGCGATCTGCGGGCAGCCCTGCATCGCCAGCAAATCAAGTTCCTCAGTACCATGGGGACGACATTGATACCTGAGGAGCCACAACCAGCTGCAATAATAGCAGCTGGCAACAACACGGTTAATCTCCGTCAGTCGAGTCCGCGGCGGGAGACAAGAACCCGAGAATCGGGCGACCGTACCCGAGATCGAGAAAACCGCGTCACACGCGGCAACAATGAGCGAGCAGCTCCAGAAGAAGACAATCGCGTCACCCACGACCGGCGAAACCGCGGTAATCGTGGGCACGAGGGACGCTACCAACTCACCGAGGGCGAAGATGCGCGCAATGCCATCACGCATAACAAGGTCACCAGGAACCGCTCCAGGCGAGTAGTTTAAGAGAAGAAGAAAGCGACAGCTCATCGTCCGATGACGACTTCGAGCCCTGCAGTGCACTATGCTTCAGTCGACGCATCCGGGAGACCAGAATGCCGAAAGGATTCAGGTTAACGTCGGAAACCCCCAAGTATGATGGCTTGCAAGAACCGTCTGCCTGGCTGGAGGACTACCTGACGGCGGTAACCTGCCAAAGAGGATCGACGTCTACTGCCATGCAGTACATAACTACAACTCATGCTCTTGGGATCGGCTCGAGCCTGGCTTAAGAGCCTACCGAGAGGCGCATACACCTGCTGGGAAGACTTCAAAGAAGACTTCGTCCGCAACTTCATCGGCACGTACAAGAGACCTGCCTCATTCGAGGAATTGCAAGCAGCGTGAAGATGAGACATTGCGCGAGTACATCCAGCGTTGGACTCTCCTCCGCAACGCGACGGAGAAGATATCGGAAGACAACACCATATACGCGTTCACCCGAGGAGTCTATCGGGTCGAGCTCCGGGAGACTTTTGGTCGAGTGAAGCCCAAAACCATCGCCCACCTCATGCAGATAGCCAATGAGTGGGCGGATGGCGAAGATTCCATACGCAACGAGCGCGCCGGCACACCTGGTGTCAACGGCGATCAAGGTTCTTGGAGTCGCCATAACAGTGACCGCCATCGCAAGAGGAAGTCGCGCATCTACGAGGACACGGAGGGCATGGAACTCGTGGCGGCAGGCTTTACTGATAGCCGCGAGCAAAGAAACCGTGACGACAGTCGCTATGAGCGCGATAGTCGAACAACCGGTTACAAAAATAGCTAGGAAGTCAAGCGTGAATGGCGGCCGTGAGAGTCGCGAGGTGGTCGAGCTCCACGGCCTCCTCCAACACTCCATGACGCGTGCCGATTCCACATGTTCAGGGATGAGAATGGTGTTCTCACGTCCAAGCACCTCCTCAAGGACTGCGAAAAGTTTCAAGACCTCCACGCGCAGTACGCACGGCTCCTTTTGCAGCAACAACAGCAAGCGCAGGTGACACCGGGGGCGTTGGCTTTGGGAGCGCCGCACGCTCCACCATTGCCTCCGGGACATATGGCGGGAGCTATCCAGCTCCAACCACGCGTCGAGGAACCCCAGGCAGGGGAAGGTGCTTACCCAAAGCCCGTGGGTCGCATGTTCATGATCCAGAAAGGACGTCCCTCAAATCGGGACCAAAAGCTCATAACAAGGCAGGTCCACCTTGCCGTCAAATCACCACCCGCGGTACCAGAGTACCTCAACTGGTCACATGCCAGCATAACATTCACCAGGGACGATCATCCACCTCAAGTCCCGCGGCCGGGCCACGCGACCCTCGTTTTGGATGCGCAGATAGGAGGCTTCGCTATGAGCCGTGTGTTCATGGATGGTGGCAGCGGAATCAATATCATGTTCGCTGACACGCTGCGCGGAATGAACATACTGACAACAAGCCTGGCGCCCTCCGTCAACACCTTCCACGGCATAGTACCAGGGAGACCAGTCTATCCCTTGGGAACGATCTCACTCGACGTAATCTTTGGTGGGCCAGCTAACTTCCGGAAGGAGAGGATAGAGTTCGAGGTGGTCGACTGGAAATCGCAGTACCATGTCATCTTGGGACGACCAGCGTTCGCACAGTTCATGGAGGTGCCGCACTATGCGTATCTGAAGCTGAAGATGCCGGGACCTTACGAGACAATCACCGTCAGCGAAAACTTCAAACGATCCGACGAGTGCGATCGCAAGTTCAACACGATCTCTGAGTCGTTCGGGGCGCAGGAGCAACTCCAGGAGTTGGCTCTCACCAACGACTGCACCCTCTTTCCAGAGGGCAAACAATCAGCGTCAGGCTCTGCCTTCAACGCGACAAACGAGACAAGGGAGCACCAGGTGCACCCGATGGACCCCAAGAAGACGGTCCTCGTATCGACGAGCTTGCCTTCCGCATAGGAAGGCGCGCTCGTCGAATTCCTACATGAGAACTGGGAGATTTTCGCCTGGTGTCCAGCCGACATGCCAGGCATACCCAGGGAATTCGCCGAGTACACCCTCCAGATCCTACCCAATGCGAGGTCCGTCAAGCAAACGATGCGCCGCTTTGCGGAGCCGAAGCGCCTCGCTATTGGGCAAGAAATCGATAGTCTCCTGGCAGCCAACTTCATCCAGGAGATCAAGAAGTCTGACTGGGTCGCAAACCCAGTCCTGGTACCAAAGAAGAACACAGACATACTACGCATGTGTGTCGACTTCACTTCATTAAACAAGTCTTGTCCAAAAGATCATTTTCCACTGCCTCGAATCGACCAAATTGTCGACTCGACTGCAAGCTGTGCGCGCCTCTACTTCCTGGATGCCTATTCGGGTTACAACCAGATCAGGATGAAGAAGGAAGACGAAGAGAAGACAGCATTCATCACACCCTTTGGTGTCTACTGTTACACAACGATGCCCTTCGGGCTGAAGAACGCGGGTGCCACATACCAGCGTATGATGCAGAACTGCCTCAAGAAGCAAATTGGACGCAATGTCCAGGTGTTGGGGTTATGCCGATCGGGTATCCTCACGGATATGGAGCTAAGCCAGAATACCAGGGTGGCCCATAGTGGTGATAAGCCGAATTCCGACTTATCGGGCGGCCCCAGTATGATGAAGCGCAGGAGGCCCATCCGGCTAAGGAAGGTTCCAGAAGGCGGCCGGTATTGCGGAACACTTAGCCCACAAGACAAAGCCCAAGCCGGATTCGTTTAGGACTCTGACTTAGTCGGTAGGTTTTCTCCTGTAAGCCCTAGGCCGGACACCTTTATAAGCCGGCCTACGGGACGCCTTAGGGCACGCACTCTTGACAAGCCATCTCGACGAGAACCTCAATCTCGGCGANTGGTGTATCTGCGTCGTTACCTTGTTGAAGGTATCGCCCTCGCAGCCACGGTCTTCTCACTCGCGCTGCTCCGGGGGAAATCCCAGATCCAAGTTTCCCGGATCGGATGATGGCGGCGCTCTCGGTGTCGCTCTCCCTTTTGAGGGCATTGTTTATCGAGCAGTTGCTGGACGAGGAGGCAAGAAGTGGAGCGGTGTGCATCTACTGCGTCTTTGGCGGCGTGGCACCACGTGGTCTCGTTGACGGACGTGCGTGGATGGGCTCGTGCAAGGTGGGGGTGTTGTCTGTCGCCGTAGCGGCTTCGATGGCATGCCTAGCAAGGTCATTGCTTTGATCACTCCGGAAGATGGATCGGTGAAATACGGCGGCGGCGGCGGCTTTTGAGCGTGCACATGTGGTGCGCGTTGAGTGTCGCCTGGACCGATTGGTGATCCCAGCTCGCGGTTGGGCAGCTTGGTCAGGCCACCGGATTTAGATGATGTGTGTTGGTGTGTGAGGTAAGAGCATGTGGCTCTGATCGGTCCACCGCCTTCATAGAGCTTCTAGGTGTAGCGAGTTTTCGCCGGGATGGTAGCTTCTGGCTGATTGATGTATCTTTTTGTAAGGCTCTGTATTTTCTGTTTTCGCTTATTATTAATAAAAACGGTTGTGTGCATCCTTTGGATGCAGCGGCTGAGGAACACCCTCCATTTCGAAAAAAGTAACGTTAGATGCCATGAGATGTTAAAGTCATTTGACTTTGATGACATCTTTTGTCTGAGGTTAGCCGGTTACAGTGGCCAGAGTTTGATTTGCCTAAACCCAGAACATAATGAACGGAGGCAATTGTAATAATGTCGTAGATATGGGACATGGGTACCCGCAAGGAGGATTAACGTGGTTCATCAAGGGGGTGGCCAGCATGTCGAATCCACTATCAGAGTAGGACAAGGACTCACCTTGTCGACTTGTAATAGATTAACTGTGTTCTAAAAGGACTCTACTTGTAACTCGGCTCTCCACCTTTATAAAGAGGAGCCGGGAGCCCCAAGAGGGACAAGTCCAACAGAAGCTAGTCACACAACCTAGACGCACAACCTACACAAGAGAGGAGCCGCCACAATACTCGGACTTCCACCAAAGCATACAGAATAAGATCTAGCCACATACAGCACGTAGGAATATTACCAGATGATGTTTCCCGTGTCCCGAAGCTGTATAAATCTTGTCTCTCGTGTCTTAACTCACATCAACGATGCCCATGCGTACATAGTCCAGTATTATCACCGTCGATTTATACCATCCACAAGTAACGTTAGATGCCACGAGATGTTAAAATCATTTGACTTTGATGACATCTTTTATACGAACAACGAACATCATACAGAAGCATGCACACATACAACACTAGTGGAAAAAAGGGCTCTAGTCCCGGTTGGGAAGAGCCTCTAGTCCCGGTTGCACAACTGGGACTACGCATTCGGGACTAAAGCCCCCCCCCCCCCCCCTTTAGTCCCGGTTCGTTACGAACCGGGACTAAAGGACCCTCCACGTGGGCACGGCCGATCGCTCAGACGGGAGGACCTTTAGTCCGTAGACTAAAGGTCACGTTCGACCCGGGACTAGTCCCGTGCGGCGTCCTAGCCGTTGGAACCGGGACTAGTCCCCTTATTAGTCCCGGGCCCAAATACGGCCGGGACTAAAGGTTGGGACGGAAGCCCTTTTTTCCAGCCATCACTCTCCAAGAACCAAATGAAAATATTAAGATGGGGTATTAATTAGAAAGATAGGTGAAGGTAGAAGAAACCAAGGACGATCACAGGATCCAACTCCACCCATCTAATTACTACTTATTAATATATGTCATTCCGAAAATAATAGTTAATCGACAGTATGGCCACAATAACCACATATAATCCAGACCATTTATATATGTCATTTTTGGTGGTTCTACATGTCAATCACATTACGATATATCGAGTGCTAACTACTGGGATTTTGACCATTGGTACCATTTTTGCTCCTCCTCTCGTAAAAGACGTGCTATTTGTGCATCCGATTGGCTGTTTAGTTTAATTTCTTCCAAAAACAAGGGACATACTTCCGCTAAAGCTTCGAGCTCATCAATAATAGATTAAAGCTGAATTTTCTCTTTTCTGGGATTACCTATCATATGTTGTGCCCACCCTCCAAGGTATTTACACGTTGCACGTATTTTATTATTTCATCGTTGGATTGGGGTTCGTCCGGTTACAGGTTTTTCCCACCCCCTTTTCTCCAAGTCGTAAAAACCATCGTGAGTAGCCAACCAAGCTCAAACTTGAATTGACGTTGATGTACTATATATGTGTTGCAATAAAATACGAAAGCTAAACTTGGTATTTTAAAGCTAAACTTTAAAAAGTTTCACCAAGTGTGCATACGAAATTATATCAATATCTATACTATCAAATGTATATAATAAAAAAATTATAATGATTCTAATAATATTAAATTTATATTGTAGATGTTGATATTCATTTCTATATATTTGGTCAAAATTTACAAAGTTTGACTCCAACCAAACCCAATACGTAATATAATTTTGAACGGAGTGAGTAGTAATGTTAGATGCAACAAAATTAATGCTAAAATAGTCTGACATATTTTTGTACCAACAGCGAATATCACACAGAAGCATGCACACAACCCTAGTTTACTGTCAAAGGAAAGAAAGGTCATGCCAAAAGAAACCGAGGACGCTCACAAGCGATCACCCACCCATCTAGCTACTACTCATTAATACCATGAAAAACAGTTTATGTGCGGGTCACACATATTGAAATCTTATTGGTTAGACGGCACTTTCCATATATTTGTGTGATCAATTATTCGACAATATGGCCACAATAAACACTTAATATCCAGGGCATTAATATATGTCACTATTTTTGGTCGTTCTACATGTCAATCATATTAATTAAGATATATCTAGTGTCATCCAAGAGCAAGCGTCCATCCGCGAATCAGCCAGTGTGGTGTCCTGCATAAGCAAAGAGAAAGCAGAAAGCTGATGGGCGCCGCAGCCGTGGTTAGCCGGTTACGGAGGCCAGAGTTTGATTTGCCTAAACCCAAAACATAATGAACGGAGGCAGTTGTAACGTTAAATGCGGCAGCGCCGCGCCGCTCCGTCCCCGTGCGACGGCGCCATGCCGCACCGGGGCATCCCGTCGGCCACCTCCAAGACGCTTCCGCACTCCGCTCCTGCCGCCACCGCCGGGAGCGTCGCCGGTCAAAGACTCTGTGGCCCGGCGGCGGCGGATCTCCTCGGCCGATCTTGGCTCACAGCGACGGTGCTCGCCCCGGCCTTTCAACGGCGGTGACGTGGGGTGGCGGCGGCGGACGGCACGATGGCCTGTCCGCGGCGGTAGCGTGGACGTCCCTGACTTGGGCCCAGATGGGCTTGGATGGGCTGCGACCAAGACTGCTATGCTTGATGGGCCTCGTCTTCTCCGACGACGACACGTGGATTCTTGGGTTTCTCCCGCAGAACGAGGACGTCAGGGGTTCAGCCCTAAGCGTGGCGGTGGTGGCCTCCTCCTTCGTCCAGAGGTGGTCGGCCTGCTGGTTGGGGTAGATCTCTTGGACCCCGCTGCTAGTCCTGACAGCGAGCTGGGGAGACGAGGCTGCCGGTGAAAACTGAGCCCCGACTACGGGCAGGCAATAATAGTGGTGTATCTGCGTCGTTACCTTGTTGAAGGTATCGCCCTCGCAGCCACAGTCTTTTCACTCGCGCTGCTCCGGATCGGATGATGGCGGCGCTCTCGGTGTCGCTCTCCCTTATGAGGGCATTGTTTTTCGAGCAGTTGCTGGACGAGGAGGCAAGAAGTGGAGCGGTGTGCATCTACTGCGTCTTTGGCGGCATGGCACCGCATGGTCTCGTTGACGGACGTGCGTGGATGGGCTCGTGCAAGGTGGGGGTGTTGTCTGTCGCCGTAGCGGCGTCGATGGCATGCCTAGCAAGGTCATTGCTTTGATCACTCCGGAAGATGGATCGGTGCAATACGGTGGTCGCGGCTTTTGAGCGTGCACATGTGGTGCGCGTTGAGTGTCGCCTGGACCGATTGGTGATCCCAGCTCGCGGTTGGGCAGCTTGGTCAGGCCACCGGATTTAGATGATGTGCGTTGGTGTGTGAGGTAAGAGCATGTGGCTCTGATCGGTTGATAACCCCCAAGAGCAGGGGATCACTGTAGCACCTCTCAATGTGGAAGAAGGGTATCGATCCGTAGAAGCAAGAAGGAAAAGTTATCTATTCCCTACAACTAAAGTGTCACGAGTTTTAGTTGATTATGCACTAAACAAGTTTAAAAAACAAGATGGTTGATTTAATGGATGGAAGTTTTAATGTAACAAAACAAGAATGTGAAAGTGTCCCAATCCTCTTCAATGCAAGAGGACAAGACAAAGGTGTAAACGGTGCTTGGAAATAAGGCCTAGGGATCATAGTTTCACTAGTGGACACTCTCAACAATAATAATATAATTGAATACATAAATATTTCCTCCTTATTATGCTACTCTGAATTAATTTCTGGTTGGATAAAGAACACCAATCCACTGTGTAGGGCTATAAAAGCACACCTTAAAGTCGCATTCCACATCTAGGGAACCCCACACTGCCAACTTGAGTTCCCTAAATAGTACTAGACAAACACCACAATTTCATAGAGACATCTACCACAAATAATAACTCATGATAAGTATTCATGTAATCTTTAGCCTAAGAGCCACACACGTTGCACGCACTGTCAACTTCATACCATGGGACAAAGGTGACTCCGGCAATCACATCAATAAAACCACTTGAGTAGCATAATTTATAAGATAAAGAAGAGTAATATCTATGGATTCAACTACATTACAAAGCTCATGATCATATAGAGATCACACCATGGGAGAGAGAGATAAACCACATAGCTACCGGCATGAGCCCTCAGCCCCGATGAGGGACTACTCCCTCCTCATCATGGAGATGAGGAGCTTGATGGAAAGGTTGATGAAGAGGTGCAGCCCGGAGTGGAGACGATCATGCTGTAGATGTTGATGATGATCACGCCGGAGGGGGGTGGAGCCCACCGGAGGAGGATTCCGGCGGCGTTTCCCCCCTCCGATCTTCTCCGGCGGCAGCCCTCTACCTCTCTGTTTCTGGTTTTGCGTTTCTCCGCCGCCTCCCTCTGGAAAACGTCGGGGGACCTTTTATATAGGCGTTTTTAGGTCACGAGGATGCTTCTGGGCGAAGGATCGATGCAAACGGGGCCACGAGGGCCAAATTGGATGGGCCCACATGGCCTGGTACAGTAGCCGCGTGGGACCCCCCCTTTTGGTCCTTCGGCCTCCGTTTGTTGACTTCTTTCGCTCCTAAATCTTCTCCTTCCAAAATAATGACTCCCCTAAATTTATAGCTCATTATGACGTCGTTAAGGTCCTGGAACAAATAAAGAAAGAAATAGGGGTTTTCTGCCTGCGCAGGATTAATTCCATATAAAGGGGAAATCATTATAAATTACCAAAAATCATTAAATAACAGTAATATACCCCTTATATGATGCAAATATGAATTGAATATAACTATTATAGTGCAAAGTTCATGTATGCATTTTAGATGCATCAACATCCCCAAGCTTAACTCATGCTCGTCCTCGAGTATGAAAGTGATAAAACTAACATGAACTTTGCAATATAATCGCAACATGGATATACAAGATGATTGCTACTGCTACATAAAGTCAAATGATTCATTATTTCAAAGAAGTAGCAATATGCAAACAGTTTATAGAGTGATATCAAGTATTCAATGAAAAGATGATCAATGATATTTCACAAAGTGCAACATAAAAGATAGTACTATGGACATTCTTACTTTTGCATATTTGTGGTTCATAGAGTATAGAAAATCTGAATATAAAAGGTGGACACTTCGGAAAAGATGTATAAATAAGTAGAGGTAAAGCATGCATAAGTTTCATCTATCCTCCAAACTATTCTACTTAATTTATTGAATGCAATGGTAATACTTGGTGTCAAGCTCTGATTCCCCTATCATAGCATCTTGAATGATTAAAGTTGAATGTGAAAGCAAATATGAGTAGTGGCCTTGAGAAAGTAAAGGTTAGATGTCTCATTCCCCTTGAATACAAGTACCTATACCATGATTACTCAACTTGGGAAACAGAGCAAGTTTAAGTTATCTATCATTGTAAGTAATAACGGTATCATCAAGAGTCTCAACTGGGGTACCTCTTGTCCCATGATATGGATCAAGCCCATATCAAAACAACAAGACAAACAAACATAATGAACAATCTCAACACCCTCTTTATTTACCACTTGATATAGCTTTTTATTGTATGGTGTATCACATAGAGTTCAAAATAGCATGTAAGTAAATTTCCACCATGAATGATGCATGGCTTAGATTAGCGGCCCAAGATTCTCTCTAACCATTTATACAAACTCATTTAAACTTAACTCTATTTCCACATTATTTCGTCATGATAGGCATCCATAGACAAAAGTACATGATATCAACTAAATAGATAATGGAACATGTTGAAAGCTTTGCATGTGACAGCACATATGGGCTAACTCCCAACCTTAAACATTTATCAAGCCACTATCATCATAATATTAATCACAATGGTTCATCTTTATTGAATGCAATAAAAGTAAAGTGTGCATCAAGTTCGCGAGAGCTTTTTAACCAACTTTTCCCATTACAATAAATAACATCATCATTTTCATTTAGAGGCATAGATAACACAAATAACATGATAAACATACTTGGAATAGCATAAAACTTATAGGTAGATATGGTGGACTCACTGGAAAAACTTGGGTTGAAGGTGTTGGAAACAAGTTTTTACTTATTGTAATTTTTGGTCTAGCAAAAGGGAGAAAGATGACCATCTAGATGCATGCATGAGTGTCCATAGAACTAACTAATTCATGTCAAACAAGGTGAAATAACATATAACATCAAAACATGAATAAAAGATAGCTCATGATAAAGCATTTGCAAATTATTACTCATAAAGAAGCTTATGAATCATGCAACTATATGTGTCATTAAAAATCAACTTAGATATCCCTTTTCCCAACACAATAAAAGCATGCAAGATATTTTAACCCATATTTCCAGTAGCTATTTCATATATAAATGATAGTGGTGGTCTCAAAACAAAAATCAAATCAAAACAAAAAACAAATAAAAGACGCTCCAAGTTCATGCGATAAAGTGCATTGATAGAAAAACAGAAGTTAGACGTGTGCAAATCGAGAGTGTGTAGGTACAGTGGGTTTGTCTTCACATCCCCAAGCTTATGGATTTCACCATCCTTGGATAGCTCTTGGTGCATCTCCTCTAATCCCTGTGAAAAAACTTCAAAACACTGTTTCTCCCATTTCTTTTCTGTGGGGTGACATTAGTAGTGATAGACAAATGCATTACTTGCTGCTTATAATCCATGGACGAAAATACTTATGAATGTTCAGATAGTGTATAATGTTGTATGCCTACTTATAAACTCAATTGGATCAAAAAGATTCAACTCAAAAGTTCAAACTATACATAAAACAATATGGGACAGAATCTGTCCACAGAAACAGCAGCGGTAAAACATATTTTTCTGTCCTACTTAAACTCATCGAAAAATTCTGAAAAAATCAGGCATATATAGGATGAACAGTTACAGTTACAGTAAAAATATCAGCTCAATAGGAGTTACAGAATAAGAACTAAAAATCAAACCATGCACAGACTTGTGCTGGAATGAAATCTCCGTATGTAAAATAACAACTTTTTCATACCAAAATGGGTAAAACATGGCACTTTATTAATTATTCCAGAAACTAAACTAAAAACTAAGTCTCTTGTTACAGCAAGAGGACACAAAGAAAATTAAAAATAAAAACAACCGGGTTGGCTCCCGTAAAGCGATTTTTTTATAGCCATATAGCTACGCTTACTTACTTGGTATCAAAATGGTTGGAGTGAGGTGGCTTGGCATCCCCAAGCTTAAATTCTTGTACTTACTTGATATATGTTTTTTTTAGAAAAGGGGGATTCCCGGCCTCTGCATCGAGCGATGCACACAGCCTTTTATTAAAGAAGTTGCAAAATGCAGCAGCCGAACAAGTTCGACTCGGAAAAGAAAAACTGAGACCATATGCCTCGCGACAGTGACTCCACCAGACAACCACTAACCCTATGGTAAAAGACAGAAACAAAAGAAAAATACACAGCTCCTAGGCTAGGCCTTCAAGAAGGAAAAGCCGCACGTGCGCCGATAGTGACGAGTCCAACTATATGTTGATCTCAGGATTTTCATCCCCAAAGTCGAGCTTTGATCCACCACCTTCAGCCAGGACACGACGTAGAGGCGCGTCAACAAAGCCTGATCAAAGATCTTGTGTTTCCAACGGAGCTCGCATACTCATCGTTGAAGCCGCTTGTACCATCATCTCTTGTCCAGCTATCGACACCTCAAAAGCTGGATACCACTGGGGAAGGTACCGGAAGACGGAGACGTCCCATACCGCCTCGCCTCCTGTCACTGCCGCACCGCCTTCAATCCGCACCAGGCATGACTTGCTGCCTCCATTGGATCCACCGTGCGTAGCACCTGCCGACGATAGGCATGACTTGGCGCCTCCATTGAGACGCCGTGCGTAGCACCTACCGGCGACAAGCATGACTTGGCACATCCGCAAAAGGTCGACGCGCGTAGCACCTGATAAACCGAATCGAACCCGATCTAGAGGTGAAAGGGACGTCCCATACCGCCGCCGGCCTCATAAGGCCTTCACCATCTCTAGACCCGGCCGCCGCATCGCCCACACGACACAGAGGCCGCCGCCGTCGAAGATCCAGGGCCGCCGCCCCAAAATCCGAACTCCTACGCCGTCAAAAAGACAGCGCAGCGAGGAGAAATGGCCAGATCGCCGCCATTGTGCCGGCTGTCGGCGAAACCGCAGCAGATGTCTCTCTGTCGGCCCAACGGCCAGAAGAAGAAGATCTCCGCGACCTTGGCACCGCCGCCATGGCCAACTCCGGCTACTACACCTCATGTAGCAGCGGCAGATTGACCACCACCAGAGTATCCCGGGGCCGCCGCCCCGGCGCCCGTGCTCCGCCATACACGGCCACCGTCTAGGGCCGCCGCCGCGATCTGGCCGGAGATCCCCTGTCGCCGAGCAGCTAGGGAGATGAGAGCCCGCCCTCTGTCGTCCACCGGGCGTGGCTTTGCCCGCCGGCTTCCTCCGGCAGCGGCGGGGGTGTGGGGGAGAGGAGGGGTTGGGGAGGCGGCGGCTAGGGTTTCACCCGAGCCGCCCCCCTAGGAGCGACGCGGGGGTGTCCTTTTCTTTTTGCCTCTCAAATCCACTTACTTGATATATGTAGGGTGAGCCTAGGGGTAACATCCCCAAGCTTGAGTGTTTGTCCCTCTTGATCTTTGTTTATGTCCCTCAACTCTTCCACTTGAAATTTCTCTTCACACATAACTCATTATAAAACTTGATTAGAGGGGTTAGTGTCTCCATAAATTAAATCTCCATAGGTACAGTAAAGACATATCATGAGTTGATTCTAAACATTAGCTAATATTACTATGGTTGTGCATTGCTCTTCGATCAATAGAATCACACAAAACACAAGTAATGAGAGTAATGCAAAATAAAGACAGAATCTGTCAAAAACTGGACAGCCCATAAAGAGTGAATTTTCAGAGGCACTTAACTTGCTCAAATCATAAAACTTTGAACTAATGAAATGTGTATTAATAGCTGAAAATTGCTGTCGTAAAATTTCAGACCGAAATTCCTTCTCTGTGACTTTTAACATTTTTCGCAGTGAAGCTTAGGAATCTATTTCCTGGACAGTCATGATAGTTTTAATGATGCTCACATAGGAATACGAATTGAAACGCAAAGGTGAGCATCAAGAAAAAATATGAAACATATTTAAGTCTCACCCACTTCCTATGCATTGGGATCTCGTAAGAAAATAAATCAATGAAGCATATAGTAATTAGCATAGGAAGGTAAAGCAAGTGCGACATTAAAACTTTTAACATAAAGAGAGGAAACATAGTATTATTGAGATATTTAGAGACATGTTTCCCTCTTTCAAAATAATTATTAAGATCCATATAAGGTTTAATATCATGGTTGCAACAAATATTTGGAACTAAAGATAATTACAAACCACATAAGTATTTCTCAACATAAGCAAATTTCTCCTCCAAGGTGTGAATAGGGGAGTTCAGAAATAAAGTTGGACTCTCATGAGTGAGAGTATCATCACAAGCAGCAAGTATATCATTTTTATCCTTACATAAAGTAGTAACAACTAAACATGGAGGATTATCAATAAGCATAGGACCATCATCTAAAGCATTATCATATAGCATGTCTAAATCATATTCTTCATCATTTTTAAAATCATTATCAATAATGTTCTCATTAGGCATAGGTTCATATTCTTCCTCATCATCAGGATCATAAAAGCAAAGTTTATCATTAGCAAAATCTTGAGTGTTACCCTCATCCATATGTGGTGAAGGTGGAAGTTCCTTCTATTCATTCTCTAGTTGTTCATCAATTTCTTCATCCTTTTGCTCTTCATTATCTTCTTCTTGCAAAACATTAGTGACATGGTTATGATTATCGGGTCCCACCTGTCGGGCACCTGGTGACCATTAATCGAAAGAATTCATTGGCAAGCATATCTGGAGGAAGGCCCAGGCCCAAGTAAAGGGTAGCGCAAGGTCCCTTGTTGGGCCAGATTAGGGTTAGGGTTACGTTTTAGACCTTGTAAACCTACCCGGATACGGACACCCGAGACCCAGCCTGCTATAAAGGCTGGGAGGAGCCGCCGGGGAGAGGGGACCCTAGATCGCATCGCCACCATAAGCCCTTATGGTGAGATTGTAACAAAAACCAGCAAGAGAATACAGATCGTTTACCTCACCGGGGATCCGAACCTCGGCGATTTCCTGTGTTCCTTGTTAGCCGCCGGTGTCACCTACGTCATGAAGTTCTCAATAAACCCAAGTCCCTCAAGGAGGGGCACTGCCGAGTTGATCCCTCGACAGTTGGCGCCGTCTGTGGGAACCCTCGATGTGGGAATCCAGGCATCTGCAGCCCCTTCACCGACAATCCAAGATCCCGCAGGGTTGGAGGGACCCGATCTACTTCGGCTCCCTCTGCTTCACCCTGCACGCGTAGGAGGCGCAGGCGATCTTCGACTCCCTGCGTGGCAGCGTCTCCCTGACGTTTGGAATCGTGCGACTCCTGGCAGATCGGCACGGTATCCTTCGTTTACCTGACGCTGTTCGAGTATCAACGACGGATTCATCTTCACCGCCCATCTCGCCTCCGGAACACCCTTCGGACGGCTCCACCAGCGACTCCCCGGGAACGGTTGAGTCCAGATCTTCATCGCCAACTCCCCTCCTGGAGTACCTGCCAAGCGGTCTCATCGACGACCCCCTGGAAACAGCCGGGTCCGAGTGCTCGTCGCTCTATCTCGACGATGCTGTTTACGTCGAGGACGTCACTAGTCCCGTCGAACCCGACGCTGACGAACACGCCCAGAGCAAAAACCGCTTCCTCGATTTGGTGAAAACCGCCACAACCCGCCCTATCCAGATTTGCATGATTAGCGAGAGGACCGGTGACTCGCAAGGATCACAGGATCCCCGAGAAACCATCACAATTGGCGAAGCCGCAATGGCCAGGATAAAGGCGGCTGTGCAAGATGCAACCCCGCTCGGACCCGACGCAACGAGGGAAGAGCTTATGGTTTACCATCACCTTCTCCACGACCAGGCCAAGTGCTTGAAGAGTCGAAGAGCAGAACTTAACGACCGACAACGCCGCGCACAAGAATCAAGTGAGCGGAGGGCAGCATTGTCGTCCCTTCGCTCCTCTGCTTTAGTGCACACCCCTAGGGAGCGGGGCCATCGTTCAAGACTCGACGACATGCCCGAGGGGTCTAGACGGGAAGCGACTCGAAGCCTTGAGTCCTCCTTCAACACGGTAGATGTAAACGGCTGTGTACTACCCAAAACACCGCAAGATGCTGCCATGGCGTTGGCGACATATTTGCTCACCACGCAGCCTCAAGATGACGATCCGCGAGCAGAACTGCACAGGCAGATGATACGAGGAGTTGGCATGCTCGGAACCGCGTTGCAAGCCGTCGGGCCGCCGGCCACAGCAGTAGAACCAGCACACCCACCACCCAGACGCGAACGCCATCGAGAAGCCTCACCTCGGCATCACGTCGAGCCTCGGCAGGATCACCCAGCAATGACAGCACGTGACAGGCGTGCGCAGGAAACAGTGGATCAGAACCGCCGAGCACGTGGTGAGGACCGTAGCATGGCTCCACGTGTGGTAGTCGAGCAGAACCACACAAGGCGCGAGGAGAACCGGAGAGCGCCAGACCCGGAGGAAGAGGAAGACGAGCCGTGCGGAGGCAAGTGTTTTATCCGTTGCATACGCGAGTCCCGCATGCCAACAGGGTTCAAGTTGACGTCGGAAACTCCAAAATACGACGGACTGCAGGAGCCGAAAACCTGGATAGAAGATTACCTCACGGCGGTACAATGCCAGGGCGGTACACGGAACACAGCGATGCAGTATCTGCAGCTGCAGCTTACGGGTTCGGCACGTGCATGGCTTAAGAGTCTACCCGCAGACACCATCGGGTCCTGGAACGACTTAGTCACCACATTCACCCAAAACTTTCAAGGCACGTATAAGCGCCCGGCCACGGCAGAAGAGCTCAGAACCTGCGTCCAAGGATCAAGTGAGTCACTGCGCTCCTATATCCAGCGCTGGAAAATAATGAAGAACACCGTGGAGGAAATATCAGAGGAAAACGCAGTGGACGCCTTTGCACGAGGATTGCGAAGGCCAGAGCTCAAGGAAGAACTGGGGCGACGGAAGCCGAAGACGGTAGCCCAACTGATGGATGTCGCTAATGACTGGGCAAACGGTGAGGATTACATGCGCAACGACCGGCCCAGAGGGCATGATGATCGTGACTATCAGCAAGACTCAGGGCGAAGCCGCGGCTACGACCCCAGGAAAAAAAGGAAGTTCCCCAACTTTGACCCGAATGAGCTAGCCGAAATGGTAGCGGCAGGTTTCCACAACGATCGAGAAGGGAATCGCCACAGGAGAGAATGGCGGCAGCGACAACCTGAGCAGGACGGAGAGCAAATGCTCACAGGTCCATGCCCTTTCCACCCATACAAGGATGAGCACGGCAACATTAGTTCGGGTCATCAACTGAAAGAATGCCATAAGTTTGAGAAGTTATTAGCGGCATACAGGCGGATCCATCAAGCCGCGCAGAACAAAGGGTATTCATCAATCCCGGGAGTGATGGTGCAAGACGCACCCGAGGCGCTACCACTCCCCCCGCTGCAACTGGCATGCGTAATCCAGCGGGTGCCACCACCTCAGCAATTACTACCACCCCCGGCTGCGGCAGAACCTTTCCCCGCCCCAGTCGGTCATGTAGGAATGATACAAAAGGGACGTCCCTCGAACAGGACCCAAAAGTTGATAACCCGACAGGTCAATCTAGCGGTGTCAGCACCCCCAGCCACTCCTGACTACCTCAGTTGGTCCGAGTATAGGATCACATTCTCAAGAGAGGACCACCCACCCCAGGTGCCACGACCAGGTCACGCCGCCTTAGTACTCGGAGCCCAAATCGGTGGGTACGTCATGAGTAAGGTCTTCATGGACGGTGGAAGCTGCATTAACATCATCTACGCCAGCACACTGCGCCGCATGAAGATCTTGCTCGCAGCTAGCCTTGTAGACTCTGACACTTCGTTCCATGGAATAGTACCCGGAAAAGCTGTATATCCCTTGGGAAAAATCCATCTGGACGTAGTTTTCGGAGACCCGGCAAACTTCCGCAAAGAGAAAATCGAGTTCGAAGTCGTCGACTGGCCCTCACAGTACCACGCCATCCTGGGCCGCCCAACATTCGCAAGGTTCATGGCCGTGCCACACTACGCATACCTTTTACTCAAAATGCCAGGACCAAACGGCACAATCACCGTTCGAGGGGACTACCGGACGTCGGACAGCTGTGACAGAGATTTTAACAAGATCTCCGAGTCATTCGGGATGCACGAAGAACTCTCACAGTTGAGTTCTTCGACCGATTATAACCTAGCACCAATAACTCAGTCAACGACACCTGACAGAGAGTTCAACAAGAGCAGTGACACGAGAACCCATCAAGTGCACCCAACAGATCCAACCAAAACGGCAATCATATCCGCCAATCTGCCCTCCGCATAGGAAAGCGTGCTCGTCGAGTTCCTCCGTGAGCACTGGAAAATATTCGCTTGGTGTCCTGCGGACATGCCAGGCATCCCCAGAGAACTCGCCGAGCACGCACTTGAGATACGCCCTGAGGCCAGACCTATCAAACAGTCCCTCCGGTGTTTTGCAGAACCGAAGCGCAGAGCCATTGGCGAAGAAATCAACCGGCTCCTCGGAGCCAAGTTTATTCGGGAAATAAAACAAGCCACCTGGGTAGCAAACCCCGTCCTTGTCCCGAAGAAGAACTCGAAAGTACTACGCATGTGTGTAGACTTCACGGCTCTTAACAAGCATTGTCCCAAGGACCACTTTCCCCTCCCACGCATCGATCAAATCATTGACTCGACCGCGGGATGTGCTCGTCTGTTCTTCCTGGACGCCTACTCAGGCTACAATCAGATCCGCATGAAGGAAGAAGACGAAGAGAAGACAGCATTCATCACACCCTATGGCGTATACTGCTACACCACGATGCCCTTTGGTCTCAAAAACGCGGGTGCAACCTACCAAAGGTGCATGCAAGCCTGCCTTAAGGACCAGATCGGAAAAAACGTCCAAGTATACGTAGATGACATTGTCATCAAGACAAAAGACGAGGCCACACTCCTTGACGACATAGCCGAAACCTTCGCAGCACTCAACAAGTATCACATCAAGCTCAACCCAACAAAGTGCGTGTTCGGGGTACCCACCGGGCAACTGCTCGGGTTCCTCGTATCCACCAGGGGCATCGAGGCGAACCCTGAAAAGATACAGGCAATCCTGTCAATGGAGGAACCAACCAACCTCAAGGGAGTCCAGCGCCTAGCGGGGCGAGTCACAGCCTTAAGCAGATTTATCAGCAGATTAGGAGAGAAAGCCCTCCCGTTCTACCAGCTGCTGAAGAAAGCATACAACTTCGAGTGGACAGAGGAGGCTCGCAAAGCATTTACTGAGCTCAAGCAGACATTGTCAACGAAACCAGTTCTGGTGGCACCCCAGGAACGGGAACCTCTATACCTGTACCTGGCTGCAACCAAACAAGTGGTGAGTACAGTGCTCGTAGTCGAACGAGCAGAAGAAGGAAAGATACATGGTGTCCAGCGCCCAATCTACTATGTCAGCGAGGTACTCTCGGTGTCAAAGCAACGGTACCCGCACTACCAGAAACTCGCATATGGAGTATTCATGACGGCGCGAAAGCTAACGCACTACTTCTCCGAGCACCCCGTCATAGTGCTGACAAATGCCCCCCTGTCGGATATACTCAACAACCCGGAGGCAACAGGTCGAGTAGCAAAGTGGGGAATCGAATTGTCGCCCAGAGACATCACATACCGACCCAGAGACGCACTCAAGTCCCAGGCCTTGGCAGATTTCTTCGCAGAATGGACAGAGATTCAGACTCCAGGTCCCCCGGACCTGTCCAATTCCTGGATCATGTATTTCGACGGGTCGAAGAGGCACGAAGGAGCCGGAGCAGGTGTTATCTTGATTTCACCCAAAGGAGACAAGCTAAAATATGTACTGCAGATGAATTTCAAGAAAGCATCCAACAACGAGGCAGAATACGAGGGCCTACTGCACGGCATGCAGATGGCAAAGGCCTGCGGGACAACGAGACTCATGATCTATGGGGACTCGAACCTCGTAGTCCAACAGACGATGAAGGAATGCGACGCAATATCTACCAACATGAAGGCACGGGACGCTGCACTCTCGAGATCGGCGGTCTATCAGCAGAGCTTGCGCAATTACCACAGCCGACGAGTGCGCGACAGATCCTTTGCCGTAGGCGATTTGGTACTGCGGCTAAAACAGAAGAAAGGCCACAAGCTATCTCCTCCTTGAGAAGGACCATACGCCATCGTCGAGATCGTTGGCAAAGGAGCATACATGCTAAAGGACCTGGCAACGGGCATCGTCTACTCCAACCCGTGGAACGTTGCGCACCTACGACGCTTCTACCCCTAGATACTATCTTTTTTTTTGTGACTGCCACATCCTGTGAAATAAGGTCTCCTGGCCATCTTGCTACTTTTTCTCACCGACAAGCATCAATAAAGTGGGTATGCGCATATATTCAGATTTCAAAGCAGCAAAACCTCTACTAAGAGTCGACTTAGCTTGGGCCGCACCCGACACTCGGGGGCTGCGCCCCCACAAGCTACTCGAAAAAATCGCTTACCTCTACTAAGAGTCGACTTAGCTTGGGCCGCACCCGACACTCGGGGGCTGCGCCCCACAAGCTACTCGAAAAAATCGCTTACCTCTACTAAGAGTCGACCTAGCTTGGGCCGCACCCGACACTCGGGGGCTGCGCCCCACAAGCTACTCGAAAAAATCGCTTACCTCTACTAAGAGTCGACCTAGCTTGGGCCGCACCCGACACTCGGGGGCTGCGCCCCACAAGCTACTCGAAAAAATCGCTTACCTCTACTAAGAGTCGAGTTAGCTTGGGCCGCACCCGACACTCGGGGGCTGCGCCCCACAAGCTACTCGAAAAAATCGCTTACCTCTACTAAGAGTCGACCTAGCTTGGGCCGCACCCGACACTCGGGGGCTGCGCCCCACAAGCTACTCGAAAAAATCGCTTACCTCTACTAAGAGTCGACCTAGCTTGGGCCGCACCCGACACTCGGGGGCTGCGCCCCACAAGCTACTCGAAAAAATCGCTTACCTCTACTAAGAGTCGACTTAGCTTGGGCCGCACCCGACGCTCGGGGGCTGCGCCCCACAAGCTACTCGAAAATATCCCTTAGCTCTACTAAGAGTCGACTTAGCTTGGGCCGCACCCGACACTCGGGGGCTGCGCCCCACAAGCTACTCGAAAATATCACTTAACTTTACTAAGAGTCGACTTAGCTTGGGCCGCACCCGACACTCGGGGGCTGCGCCCCACAAGCTACTCGAAAAATTCGTCTAACTCTAATACGAGTCGACCTGTCTCGGGCCGCACCCGACGCTTGGGGGCTGCGCCACATTATCTACTCGAAAGAGTTCACCTAACTCTCCTTTGGCTCTGCCCGCGCTACCCCCGATGCACGGGGTCGTACCTACCAGGAACAAGCTCGGTAAAGAAGACAAATCTTGGGTTGATTCGCCGTACAACAAACAAGAAGAATTACACAAATCATCGCAACTACACAAAGGTACAGGGATTTACAGAAGACAATTCGGGCTACAAATCAGTATTCGGACGACGGAGAGTTGCAGCAGTTTCCCTTTCAAGGAGAGCAACTGCATTTTTCGCGGGTCCATCAGCAGCCGCATAAAATGGATCCAGAGTTGTATTTTCCCAGTCAAAACAAGCAGGCGGCCCCCTTGAAATGTTTTCCAAATCCAGGTGCGGATGGTGGACAAGGACAAGTGCAAAAGCAAAACGGGCACCCGCCTCAAATTGCTCCCGCACAAATCCTTCAATAGCCTCGCCACGACGAAATCTCTTCAACAAGTCAGCCAAACTATGAGGCGCCGGGTTAAGAGGAAACAAGGCCTTGTAAACCAATTCCAAGGCAGAACGGCAAGACTCGGCGAAGGAATCAACCTGATCGACTCGGTCCTGCAGAGTAACAAGCACGTGACCTCTATCTTGGTCCGACCAGAAGCTGGGAGCGCCACGAGCAACAAGACCCGCAACCGCATTAAGTTTAAGCCGGACCCGCCGAACCTCTTCGCCGGAATCAAGTTGAACACCTGTCAGGGAAGCTCAGTTACGCAAGGCTACGGCAAAACCACTAAGGTACACGCAGGGGCAAAACTTACAAAGGAGATGGTCGCTCAGCCGTCGCAACTCGGAAAGGAGAAAATTCTCCCGTTCAGCAACAGCGGCCTGCTTCGACTTCAGCACAGCCAGATTTGCTTCGACTACCCGAAGCCGATGTTCGGCCTCTTCAGCCCGTACCCGCAAGCGGTTGACCCGAAAGGTTTCTTCTTCTGGCGGCGTAGAAATGGAGGAGGTGCGTGGTTGTTTATCGCAGTTCGGCGAAACAGACGATAAGTTGGAACAACCAGCCTGACGAAAAAACATAGCAAAACCAAACAAAAATGTTAAATCTCCTGTTTGGCCTGGTAAAGCCCGGGTTAGTTGCTGCTCCTAAGGACACAACAATACACTCGCACGCGACAACCCGCCAAGAGACAACACATACTCATATACAGGCAAAAGTAGAATTGATCCCCAAGTTCAACACAGCTTACAAATACAAAGCATAGCAGTAACATTACAAGACCAAACAACTAAGAAGAGGGAGCAGCAGGCGTATCAAAGGTACAGGCCTGCCGCTCCAGCATCTGCGACAGCTACTCCACAAGTTTACGCGCGCGTGGTTGGAGGGGTCGAAGGTCTACCTCCACGCCGTCGGGTCCCTTTGGAAACTCCGAGGTAACTTTGTCGAGGTCACCTTGCACTCCATGCCCCATCACGAGCGACAGCACAGTCTCCGCACCACAGATGGTCTGTTCACAACTGAACTCGCCAAGCGGATCGCCCTCTGCGCCGAAGGACTCAACAAGGTCATTGAAAGTTTCGGGTGCGTCCTCTCCCTCAGGATACATACTTTTCCTGATTGAGGAGAACACACCCGTGGCTTTCACCACAAGATCGCGAGCGTGATTGCCATAATCCCATGCCAGAGATATGGCATCCGACAGACAGTCCACGCGCTCGCGACCCGCAAGATTGAGCTCCACACCAAGAGCACCTGCACAAAAAGCCGAGTTAGCCAACTACATGGGTCAAAGCAATATAAGCTTTACTAGCTAAACTTACTCGACAAGGAAGTCGCCAACAGAGTCGCCTGACCAGACAAGTCTTCATCACGCTTGAAGTTTTCCCGGGATTCTCTTTCCTGCTGATCCTTCAACTCCTCCAGCTCCTTCTCGAGTGCGGAGACCCGAGTATCCAGGTCGGTAGCACGGCGAACAAGGTTCTGGTTCTCGGTAACCGCAGCATCGAATGCTCCTGTGCAGAGCCGCGAAGTTTAGAGAGAATCGACACGGTCAAAATAGATGACAAAGGCATACACATCAGTGAAGAAGAAAGCATACCTTGCAAGTTCGCAAACTTCTCTCGCAAGTCGTTCCTCTCTGTCTCCACATGCACATATTCGGAGGCCAGGTCCAACATCTTATGGATATAGGGCTGCGAAGGAAAAGGTCATTAAAAAGTTAAAAGGCAAGGCAAGAGGCCACGCCCAATTGCACACAATTGCGCCCGGCCTCGGGGGCTACTGAGGGTAAACGCAGCAATTCGATGGAAACTCACGTGTCCTTCGCGCCTCGGGAGCAGACCCGAAGAACTATCAGCAGGAGGAGCCGAACCGCTAGCATGAGGAGGAGAACCGCTGGCACGAGGAGAAGAGCCACTGGCAGGATCGTCCTTGACAAAGACGGTAGATGACTAAGCAAGACGCAATAAAGGAGAAAAGTATCAGGGTTAAGGACAAAAGTTCCTCACCTGTCGCAGTCGACATTAATCACGGGCACCTTGTTATAGATGTTCCACCGTGTCGACACCCGAGGTTTCTTCGCCGGTGGAGGAGGTTTGTATGCCAGAGGAGTCGCGTTTATCACTTCCGTGTCCTTCAAAATAGAGGGATCCGGAGTAGGAGAAGAACCCGAAGCCACTGCAGGAGCACCGGGTACGTTGGAAGGGTCGTCCGTCCTCGCATTCGCGCTCTCGCCGGCAAACTCGAGTTTCCGTTTTCGGACGACTCTCTCGTTAGCTCGAGGGGAGGAGTTGTTTTCTTCATCATCGGAAGACTCCTCGGCAAGAGCCTCAGACACAGAACCCGAAGGCTCATCTGTCTCCGCCGGAGCTTTATCCGAAGGAATTGTCGGGTAGGAAGTCAAGATAACATGTCCTTGCGAAGGAAAAGGATGTTAGCCAAGGGGTTCATAAAATTGAAAGAAGCGCCAAGAAGATTTAAAACTTCGGTTACCTCGGGAAGGGGATTTTTGTTGCTAAAAGGAGTCGCGGCAGTAGACTCGACGAAGGAGTCATCTCTCTTGAGGTGAGTGATCTGGCGCACCCGTGCCTCCAGCACCTCACCTGAAATTTCTTCGGTTGACGTTCTTGACGGGTCCTGAGTCCCGGAGTACTCCCACATACCGCGGACTCTAGCCTGGAGTGGTTGGATGCGTCATTTCAGAAAAGTGCAGATAAGCTGCATTCCAGTCAACTCCTTGCCAGGCGCGAAGCGGAGAGAAGCGACTCGGGATAAGAGGTCGTTGGCCTCTGCTTCTTCCGTGGGACTCAGGTCATGCCTCCAGGTCCTTTTTGATTTCACCTGAGCCTCGGGGGAGAAGTTGGGCACCTCCGCTTCTCCTTCGACTGCGAAGTAAAACCAGCGTTTCCTCCATCCTTGCACGGATTCGCTATGTTTGATGTCGAAGTAGGGGACATCATTGCGAGTCTGAATGCCAAAGCCTCCAGTCGCCAAGCTACGTCGAGCAACCGTGTGTTTCTTCACGAAGAAAATGCGACGCCACAATCCCCAATGGGGATGCACGCCCAGGAAACACTCACAAAGCACAATGAAGCATGCGATGTGAGGACGCCGTTCGGGGTAAGGTCATGCAGTTGCACACCATAAGCATACAGGAGGCCTCGGACGAACTCATGGAGGGGAAAGGACAGGCCCCGCGTCAGGAAATCCATGAAGACGACGCGCTCGCCGGCGCGAGGAGAAGGAGTTACCTCATTCCCGGCGCAGCGCACTCTATTGGTCGCCGTCGCCGGCAAGCGGCCGTCGGCCCTCAGAGCGGAGAGTTGGCGGTCGCTGACGGTGGATGCCTCCCAGTCTCCCTTCATTCTCTTCGGTGGCGCGGTGACATTGCCGGAGAGATTCTTGCTCTTCTTGCCCATGGCGAAGGAGTGGGGGAGAAAAGCAGATTGATGAATGCGAGGACGAGGAACGAGAAAAAGGAGAATGGCAGCGGAGGTGAACTACATTGAGAGATTCTGCCCCTTATCAAGGCTCACGGCCGGCGATCGTGGCCGTCGGGCGTGCGGTTGCGTTTTCCAGCCCGGCATCGAGCCGTCCACGTGTCTGCCAGGGAGTGAACTGACACCCCCCCACTACACCGCCGGGCGCAGGAATCGAGGGTGTCGTTCCGTATTTCGTGCCACGGGCAGTCAATGCGTCACTGAACTGGCGTGCGAAGCGGCCTTGCTCTGGCAACTGTCACAGAGTTACGTCAAATCAAGTGCTCAGGGGTGATGTCATCCATGATGTCATAAGGTTTCCAGCTCCTTTCCAGCGAACCGTACTCGCGGTCATTCGACTAAGCCCCAGTTGATCGCATCCTGGGCAAATTATTATCTTCCCAGATTGCCTCCGCGGCTACAGATCTCTGGATGCTGCGTCCACGACGTGAAGGTAAGACCAACGGATCCGTTCCGTTGGCCTGGGACTCGCCTCAGACTGTGAAGTACCCAGTAAATATCCACGCCTACGGTGTGAAGAAAACCCTGACGGACGCATTGGGTACCCATCACATTGCAAGAGTCGAGATTTTGTAAGACCTCAAGCGGCAAAAATCCGGCTACGCTTGCCTTATCCGGGTTCGGGTCCGGGGACCCGAATCTGAAGTAGCTTAGTGTTGTCTTGCCCGAGTGCAGTTAACTGGGCCCGATCCGTCGTGCGTTCCAGGCTCGCTAAGCGTCATCCCCACGAATCCACCTGCTCCGATGCTCTTCCGGACTCGGGTTTCAGTCTTACTTACCTGGTCCAGTGTTCAAGTCCAGGAACCTGGACTCGAAGCAACCTGTCAAGCACAGTTAGCTGGACTTGAACTATCAAGTTCTTCAGACTCGTTAAAATGATATCTTTGCGAATCTCCTTGTACCGTTATCATCTCTGGACTCGAGTAAAGGCTTCTCAGTTAAAGAATCGTGTGATGGTCGGGTACTCGAATTAGAGTCTCCACCTGATTCTGCGAATCACCTGAAGACTCGGGGGCTACTGACATGGTTATGATTATCGAGTCCCACCTGTCGGGCACCTGGTGACCATTACTCGAAAGAATTCATTGGCAAGCATATCTGGAGGAAGGCCCAGGCCCAAGTAAAGGGTAGCGCAAGGTCCCTTGTTGGGCCAGATTAGGGTTAGGGTTATGTTTTAGACCTTGTAAACCTACCCGGATACGGACACCCGAGACCCAGCCTGCTATAAAGGCTGGGAGGAGCCGCCGGGGAGAGGGGACCCTAGATCGCATCGCCACCATAAGCCCTTACGGTGAGATTGTAACAAAAACCAGCAAGAGAATACAGATCGTTTACCTCACCGGGGATCCGAACCTCGGCGATTTCCAGTGTTCCTTGTTAGCCGCCGGTGTCACCTACGTCATGAAATTCTCAATAAACCCAAGTCCCTCAAGGAGGGGCACTGCCGAGTTGATCCCTCGACAATTAGATCTTCCTTGGGCAAATCTCTTCCTTGTGTCAACAACATAGATATTTTCATCAAATTCATCTATGCAGATATTAAGGATAAAGGCAATCATATTTTTAGATTGAGAAGCTATAGGGCAGGTTTCATGTTCATCAATGAAGGTGTTTAATTCATAGGCTGCCACAAAAATAACAAATTGCTCTACTTCTGCCATCCCTAAGTGAGCATAAATCCCTGTATGATAAGTTGCAATAACAGGTTCAACTTTATTGGAAGGGCATTGGAATTCAAAGTGTCTACAGTATTCAGAGCAACAAGTTTCTTCCTTATGACAATTAAGAAGTTTACTAGCAATTTCATTTAGATACCTCATGATGGATTTTAATCTTTTCCCTTCAAAAGATTCTCTAAATTCAGCAGCTATCATGGCATTTTTATAATAGTTTTCCATTTTTTTAATTTTTTTTGGGTTTTTGATAAATGCAAAACTGAAAGTAAAACTAAACTAAATGCAAAACTGAAAGTAAACTAGAGTATATGCAAAACTGAAAATAAATATCTAGTGCAAACAAGAATAGAAACTTAAGCGCTACCCTCCCCGGCAACGGCGCCAGAAAAGTATTTGATAACCCCCAAGAGCAGGGGATCACTGTAGCACCTCTCAATGTGGAAGAAGGGCATCGATCCGCAGGAGCAAGAAGGAAAAGTTATCTATTCCCTACAACTAAAGTGTCACGAGTTTTAGTTGATTATGCACTAAACAAGTTTAAAGAACAAGATGGTTGATTTAATGGATGGAAGTTTTAATGTAACAAAACAAGAATGTGAAAGTGTCTCAATCCTCTTCAATACAAGAGGACAAGACAAAGGTGTAAACGGTGCTTGGAAATAAGGCCTAAGGATCATACTTTCACTAGTGGACACTCTCAACAATAATAATATAATTGAATACATAAATATTTCCTCCTCATTATGCTACTCTGAATTAATTTCTGGTTGGATAAAGAACACCAATCCACTGTGTACGGCTATAAAAGCACACCTTAAAGTCGCATTCCACATCTAGGGAACCCCACACTGCCAACTTGAGTTCCCTAAATAGTACTAGACAAACACCACAATTTCATAGAGACATCTACCACAAATAATAACTCATGATAAGTATTCATGTAATCTTTAGCCTAAGAGCCACACACGGTGCACGCACTGTCAACTTCACACCATGGGACAAAGGTGACTCCGGCAATCACATCAATAAAACCACTTGAGTAGCATAATTTATAAGATAAAGAAGAGTAACATCTATGGATTCAACTAGATTACAAAGCTCATGATCACATAAAGATCACACCATGGGAGAGAGAGATAAACCACATAGCTACCGGCATGAGCCCTCAGACCCGATGAGGGACTACTCCCTCCTCATCATGGAGATGAGGAGCTTGATGGAAAGGTTGATGAAGAGGTGCAGCCCGGAGTGGAGACGATCTTGCTGTAGATGTTGATGATGATCACGCCGGAAGGGGGTAGAGCCCTCCGGAGGTGGATTCCGACGGCGTTTCCCCCCTCCGATCTTCTCCGGCGGCAGCCCTCTACCTCTCTGTTTCTGGTTTTGCGTTTCTCCACCGCCTCCCTCTGGAAAACGTCGGGGGACCTTTTATATAGGCATTTTTAGGTCATGAGGATGCTTCTGGACGAAGGATCAATGCAAACGGGGCCACGAGGGCGAAATTGGATGGGCCCACGCGGCCTGGTACTGTAGCCGCGTGGGACCCCCCTTTTGGTCCTCCGGCCTCCGTTCATTGACTTCTTTCGCTCCTAAATCTTCTCCTTCCAAAATAATGACTTCCCTAAATTTATAGCTCATTATGATGTCGTTAAGGTCCTGAAACAAATAAAGAAGGAAATAGGGGTTTTCTGCCTACGCAGGATTAATTCCATATAAAGGGGAAATCATTATAAATTACCAAAAATCATTAAATAACAGTAATATACCCCTTATATGATGCAAATATGAATGGAATATATCTATTATAGTGCAAAGTTCATGTATGCATTTTAGATGCATCATCGGTCCACCGCCTTCATAGAGCTTGTAGGTGTAGCGATTTTTCGCCTGGATGGTAGCTTCCGGCTGATTGATGTATCTCTTTCTAAGGCTCTTTATTTTCTGTTTTCGCTTATTATTAATAAAAACGGTTGTGTGCATCCTTTGGATGCAGAGGCTGGGGAACACCCTCCATTTCGAAAAAAGTAACGTTAGATGCCATGAGATGTTAAAGTCATTTGACTTTGATGACATCTTTTGTCTGAGGTTAGCCGGTTACAGAGGTCAGAGTTTGATTTGCCTAAACCCAGAACATAGTGAACGGAGGCAATTGTAATAATGTTGTAGATATGGGACACGGGTACCCGCAAGGAGGATTAACGTGGTCCGTCAAGGGGGTGGCCAGCATGTCGAATCCACTATCAGAGTAGGACAAGGACTTACCTTGTCGACTTGTAATAGATTAACTATGTTCTAAAAGGACTCTACTTGTAACTCGGCCCTCCACCTTTATAAAGAGGAGCCGGGAGCCCCAAGAGGGACAAGTCCAATAGAAGCTAGTCACAAAACCTAGACGCACAACCTACACAAGAGAGGAGCCGCCACAATACTCGGACTTCCACCAAAGCATACTGAATAAGATCTAGCCACAAACAACACGTAGGAATATTACCAGATGATATTTCCCGTGTCCCGAAGCTGTATAAATATTGTCTCTCGTGTCTTCACTCACATCAATGATGCCCATGCGTACATAGTCCCGTATTATCACCGTCGATTTATACCATCCACAAGTAACGTTAGATGCCACGAGATGTTAAAATCATTTGACTTTGATGCCATCTTTTATACGAACAACGAACATCATACAGAAGCATGCACACATACAACACTAGTGGAAAAAAGGGCTCTAGTCCCGGTTGGGAAGAGCCTCTAGCCCCGGTTGCACGAACCGGGACTAAAGGACCCTCCACGTGGGCACGGCCGATCGCTCAGACGGGAGGACCTTTAGTCCGTAGACTAAAGGTCCCGTTCGACCCGGGACTAGTCCTGTGCGGCGTCCTAGCCGTTGGAACCGGGACTAGTCCCCTTATTAGTCCCGGGCCCAAATACGGCCGGGACTAAAGGTTGGGACGGAAGCCCTTTTTTCCACTAGTGCAACCCTAGTTTACTGATAGAGCCACCACTCTCCAAGAACCAAATGAAAATATTAAGATGGGGTATTAATTAGAAAGATAGGTGAAGGTAGAAGAAACCAAGGACGATCACAGGATCAACTCCACCCATCTAATTACTACTTATTAATATATGTCATTCCAAAAAAAATAGTTAATCGATAGTATGGCCACAATAACCACATATAATCCAGACCATTTATATATGTCATTTTTGGTGGTTCTACATGTCAATCACATTACGATATATCGAGTGCTAACTACTGGGATTTTGACCATTGGTACCATTTTGCTCCTCCTCTCGTAAAAGACGTGCTATTTGTGCATCCGATTGGCTGTTTAGTTTAATTTCTTCCAAAAACAAGGGACATACTTCCGCTAAAGCTTCGAGCTCTTCAATAATAGATTAAAGCTGAATTTTCTCTTTTCCGGGATTACCTATCATATGTTGTGACCACCCTCCGAGGTATTTACACGTTGCGCGTATTTTATTATTTCACCGTTGGATTGGGTTTCGTCCGGTTACAGGTTTTTCCCACCCCCTTTTCTCCAAGTCGTAAAAACCATCGTGAGTAGCCAACCAAGCTCAAACTTGAATTGACGTTGATGTACTATATATGTGTTGCAATAAAATACGAAAGCTAAACTTGGTATTTTAAAGCTAAACTTTAAAAAGTTTCACCAAGTGTGTATACGAAATTATATCAATATCTATACTATCAAATGTATATAGTAAAAAAATTATAATGTTTCTAATAATATTAAATTTATATTGTAGATGTTGATATTTATTTCTATATATTTGGTCAAAATTTACAAAGTTTGACTCCAACAAAACCCAATACGTAATATAATTTTGAACGGAGTGAGTAGTAATGTTAGATGCAACAAAATTAATGCTAAAATTGTCTGACATATTTTTGTACCAACAACGAATATCACACAGAAGCATGCACACAACCCTAGTTTATTGTCAAAGGAAAGAAAGGTCATGCCAAAAGAAACCGAGGACGCTCACAAGCGATCACCCACCCATCTAGCTACTACTCATTAATACCATGAAAAACAGTTTATGTGCGGGCCACACATATTGAAATCTTATTGGTTAGACGGCACTTTCCATATATTTGTGTGATCAATTATTCGACAATATGGCCACAATAAACACTTAATATCCAGGGCATTAATATATGTCACTATTTTTGGTCGTTCTACATGTCAATCATATTAATTAAGATATATCTAGTGTCATCCAAGAGCAAGCGTCCATCCGCGAATCAGCCAGTGTGGTGTCCTGCATAAGCAAAGAGAAAGCAGAAAGCTGATGGGCGCCGCAGCCGTGGTTGGCCGGTTACGGAGGCCAGAGTTTGATTTGCCTAAACCCAAAACATGATGAACGGAGGCAGTTGTAACGTTAAATGCGGCAGCGCCGCGCCGCTCCGTCCCCATGCGACGGCGCCATGCCGCACGGGGCATCCCATCGGCCATCTCCAAGACACTTCCGCACCAGCCCTCCCCTCCTGCCGCCACCGCCGGGAGCGTCGCCGGTCAAAGACTCTGTGGCGCGATGGCGGCGGCGGATCTCCTCGGCCGATCTTGGCTCACAGCGACGGTGCTCGGCCTGGCCTTTCAATGGCGGTGACGTGGGGTAGCGGCGGCGGACGGCACGATGGCCTGTCCGCGGCGGTAGCGTGGACGGCCCTGACCTGGGCCCAGATGGACTTGGATGGGCCGCAACCAAGGCTGCTATGCTTGATGGGTCTCGTCTTCTCCGACGAAGACACGTGGATTCTTGGGTTTGTCCCGCAGCATGAGGACGTCAGGGGTTCAGCCCTAAGCGTGGCGGTGGTGGCCTCCTCCTTCGTCCGGAGGTGGTCGGCCGACTGGTTGGGGTAGATCTCTTGGACCCCCCAGCTAGTCCTGACAGCGAGCTGGGGATATGAGGCTGCCTGTGAAAACTGAGCCCCGACTACGGGCAGGCGTTAGTGGTGTATCTGCGTCGTTACCTTGTTGAAGGTATCGCCCTCGCAGCCACGGTCTTCTCACTCGCGCTGCTCCGAGGGAAATCCCAGATCGGAGTTTCCCGGATCGGATGATGGCGGCGCTCTTGGTGTCGCTCTCCCTTATGCGGGCATTGTTTTTCGAGCAGTTGCTGGACGAGGAGGCAAGAAGTGGAGTGGTGTGCATCTACTGCATCTTTGGCGGCGTGGCACCGCGTGGTCTCATTGACGGACGTGCGTGGATGGGCTCGCGCAAGGTGGGGGTGTTGTCTATCGTCGTAGCGGCGTCAACGGCATGCCTAGCAAGGTCATTGCTTTGATCACTCCGGAAGATGGATCGGCGAAATACGGCGGTGGCGGCGGCTTTTGAGCGTGCGCATGTGGTGCGCGTTGAGTGTCGGCTGGACCGATTGGTGATCCCAGCTCACGGTTGGGCAGCTTGGTCAGGCCACCGGATTTAGATGATGTGCGTTGGTGTGTGAGGTTAGAGCATGTGGCTCTGATCGGTCCACCGCCTTCATAGAGCTTGTAGGGCTTCCGGCTGATTGATATATCTCTTTGTAAGGCTTTGTGTTTTCTGTTTTCGCTTATTATTAATAAAAGTGGTTGTGTGCATCCTTTGGATGCAGAGGCTGGGGAACACCCTCCATTTCGAAAAAAAGTAATGTTAGATGCCATGAGATGTTAAAGTCATTTGACTTTGATGACATCTTTTGTCTGAGGTTAGCCGGTTACAGAGGCCAGAGTTTGATTTGCCTAAACCAGAACATAATGAACGGAGGCAATTGTAATAATGTCATAGATATGGGACACGGCTACCTGCAAGGAGGATTAACGTGGCCCATCAAGGGGGTGGCCAGCATGTCGAATCCACTATCAGGGTAGGATAAGGACTCACCTTGTCGACTTGTAATAGATTAACTGTGTTCTAAAAGGACTCTACTTGTAACTCGGCCCTCCACCTTTATAAAGAGGAGCCGGGAGCCCCAAGAGGGACAAGTCCAACAGAAGCTAGTCACACAACCTTGACGCACAACCTACACAAGAGAGGAGCCGCCACAATACTCGGACTTCCACCAAAGCATACGGAATAAGATCTAGCCACAAACAACACGTAGGAATATTACCAGATGATGTTTCCCGTGTCCCGAAGCTGTATAAATCTTGTTTCCCGTGTCTTAACCCACATCAACGATGCCCACGCATACATAGTCCCGTATTATCACCGTCAATTTATACCATCGACAAGTAACGTTAGATGCCACGAGATGTTAAAATCATTTGACTTTGATGACATCTTTTATACGAACAACGAACATGATACAGAAGCATGCACACATACAACACTAGTGGAAAAAAGGGCTCTAGTCCCGGTTGGGAAGAGCCTCTAGTCCCGGTTGCACAATCGGGACTACGAATCGGGACTAAAGCCCCCCCCCCCCCCCCCCTTAGTCTCGGATCGTTACGAACCGGGACTAAAGGACCCTCCACGTGGGCATGGCCGATCGCTCAGACGGAAGGACCTTTAGTCCGTAGACTAAAGGTCCCGTTCGACCCGGGACTAGTCCCGTGCGGCGTCCTAGCCGTTGGAACCGGGACTAGTCCCCATATTAGTCCCGGGCCCAAATATGGCCGGGACTAAAGGTTGGGATGGAAGCCCTTTTTTCCACTAGTGCAACCCTAGTTTACTAATAGAGCCATCACTCTCCAAGAACCAAATGAAAATATTAAGATGGGGTATTAATTAGAAAGATAGGTGAAGGTAAAAGAAACCGAGGACGATCACAAGATCCAACTCCACCCATCTAATTACTACTTTTTAATATATGTCATTCCAAAAAAAATAGTTAATCGACAGTATGGCCACAATATCCACATATAATCCAGACCATTTATTTATGTCATTTTTGGTGGTTCTACATGTCAATCACATTACGATATATCGAGTGCTAACTACTGGGATTTTGACCATTGGTACCATTTTTGCTCCTCCTCTCGTAAAAGACATGCTATTTGTGCATCCGATTGGATGTTTAGTTTAATTTCTTCCAAAAACAAATGAAATACTTCCGCTAAAGCTTCGAGCTCATCAATAATAGATTAAAGCTGAATTTTCTCTTTTCTAGGATTACCTATCATATGTTGTGCCCACCCTCCAAGGTATTTACACATTGCGCGTATTTTATTATTTCATCGTTGGATTGGGGTTCGTCCGGTTACAGGTTTTTCCCACCCCCTTTTCTCCAAGTCGTGTATACGAAATTATATCAATATCTATACTATCAAATGTATATAATAAAAAAAATTATGATGATTCTAATAATATTAAATTTATATTGTAGATGATGATATTTATTTCTATATATTTGGTCAAAATTTACAAAGTTTGACTCCGACTAAACCCAATACGTAATATAATTTTGAACGGAGTGAGTAGTAACGTTAGATGCAACAAAATTAATGCTTTTTGTACCAACAACGAATATCACACAGAAGCATGCACACAGCCCTAGTTGACTGAGAGAGCAATCACTCTCCAAGAACCAAATCAAAACATTAAGAAGACGTATTATTAGATCTCATTTTTCAAGAAAAAAGCACGAGGGATACGTGCCTTGCATATTAGAAAAGAGAGGTCATGCCAAAAGAAACCGATAATGCTCACAAGCCGTCACCCACCCATCTAACTACTACTCATTAATATCTGTCACTCCAAGAAAAAACAGTTGTGTGCGGGCCACTGATATTGAAATCTTATTGTTTAGACGGCACGTTCCATATACTGCTGTGATCAATTATTTGACAATATGGCCATAAAAAAACTTATACTCCGGCCCATTAATATATATCATTATTTTCAGTCGTTCTACATGTCAATCACATTAATTAATATATATCTAGTGCTGACTACTCTGTTCATACCCTTTTTTATTAAATTGAATCTCATCGGTACGCGTACGTCCCATGGAGCGAAGCGAAGCATCGATCGATAAAAAAACTGCGATAAACCGAGCTCAACATCGATCGGTATGAAAACCGCAGCAAACTGAGCCCAGCATCGACCGCTAAGGCCTCGTTCGGCAGCCAGGGATTAGGGTGTATTTCTAAGTATTATCCCTAGTGTTTTGGGTGAAAACACTTCTTCCACTCAATCCCCTCAAACCCGGCCTCTTCCATCTTAACTCTCTGCAAACCCCTCTTAAAAATATTGTTCGGTATGCGAAGATGAGGTTGGAAAAGGACTTAAATCCATGCTTGCTGGAGAAGATGGGAAGGAACTCATCGTTGCTTCCGGCTCGCAGGCTGCGAGATGGAGGAGCCGACGACGTCGGAAGCGGCATCTTGTGCCGCCAACGCCAAAACACGAGGAGGGTGGAGTGTCTTCGATCCCCTTCAACCCTTCAGGGGATTGACGGGGCTCGGCTCGTGCACTCGCGTACCGAACAAGGCCTAAAGCAAATCGGATACATAGCCACGATCAGCATCGATAAAAAAAAGTACATACGTCCATTAGCATGATCGGCAACGGTAAAGAACCGCATACATCGGCACGCATGATCACAATCGGTAAACGGGCTGCTGCCAAATGAACTTATATTTACTAATAATTGAAAACTCTCTAAAAGGCACTATATTAATTTTACAGCATATTTGGGAAACTCACGCTCGGGAAATTGGGGTTTGGTGCTAGAAGTTTGTAGGGGATTTGATATGGACTGAATTTAGTCCCCATTCCCACGTTTGATGTGCGATGAGTGTTGAAGCGTGATCTAAATTCTTCAAAGACTTTTGTGTATAAAAACGGTACGTCGTCTCGTGATTGTAAATTTGTAATACTATTCCATTGTAGTGAGATTACACCCTCGTTCGTCCGTGACTTATTCCTGTAAGGGATCTGTACGTAAAAATTTGTATCTCGTTTGATCTCTATTTTGATAACAAGTAGTATATCAAAGCCCCGTTCGTTAGATAAGATCCGAGACTAATAGAGTTTACAGTTTTTGGTCAGAGTTCCGTGCGCAATCTCCGCCGATCCGTCCGCTGCAATTGGATCCGTCTCGTGTGTCTTTAGGCTAGTCATAGTGGGGAGTAACATAAGGTGATAACATACACATAAAACTAAGTTATGTTACTACATCAATAGTGGGTAGTAACCTATATATGGAGTCATGCAAAGCCACATTTAATAGGTTGTAGACTCATAGTGTTTTGGGATATGTGATGTTACAGTAACATATTATGTTACCACCTCTCTCTCTCTCTTTCTTCATTAATTACCTTACACGTCATCGTTTTTGCCTACATGGCATCTATATTACTGGTGAAGTCACCCCCACTATGACTAGTCTTATAATTTGTCTCTATATAGTAGCAATTTCCCATTTTGTCTTTGAACGGTAATTTCAATCGACAAGAGTGTGTCGTTAGTAAAATGTACTCCCTCCGTCCTAAATTATAAGACCAATCTTCAAAACCATTCAGTCCCAATCACCCCACTTGTAAGACCCATTTGCATTAATTCCCCTTAAACTAGTGGATGGCTTACTCTCTCCACCAATGTATGAAAGATCTGAGCTCCAATAAGAAATCATCTTGGGCCAAGATATTTGGCTAATGAGTCATACTTACACCGTCCTAGATTATAAAACTCATCTCCAAAATCATGCAGTCCCAAAATCCCCCCACTTTTAAGACCTATTTGCTTTAACTCCTCTTCAACTAGTGGATGATTTACTCTCTCCATCAATGAATGGAAGATTTCAGCCCAATAAAAATCACCTTGGGTCAAGATATTTGGCTAATGAGTTCTATAAATTAGGACGGAGGGAGTATAAACTAGGACGGAGAGAGTAGTAATTACGGTTCATTAATTATTGGCGTTTCTTTCTTTCCTGTCTCGTTTTGCTGTGGTTTCGCCGCCTCCTGCCGGTCTATTAAAACACGGCTAGACGCAAACATCCGGCTTTGATGTCTTTTGGTCTCATCGCACGGTTTTTCATGTTAATCGTCAACGAGTTACATTTCTAACGGTTGCTGAACAGTTCCCTTATTGGGAATTGGGAGTACAATAAACTGGCCGGGCTCCTGATTGAGATTGGACGTAATGCACTTGATGATTGACATATGGCCAAATAACGGCGAGATCGCGATGGATAGCTTCTCGTTTCCCTCGCGCAGAGTCAGCACACATAACGCGCGTTCATAACACTTTCTGTTAGTTAATTAGTTGTACCAACAATCAGTACGATTCTCCCGGATCCTAATCTTGTTTTCTGCCATCCATCAACGTACGGGAAAAAACTGGTGCGCCTGGAGGCAACCAAGTTTCCTTCAATCTAACGGGACTTCTGGAAAACGAAGGATAAGAGCATCTCTAGCTGTTTTTCAAAAAAATTTGAATCCGCAAATTTGACTTTCAAAAAAATTTGAAAAAAATTATGGTCGTAGATAATACTATGATCTACCACTGTGAAAAATTTCAAGCGCAAATTCGAAATATTTTGATCTACGCAAAAAAGAGAAATCTGGTAAGATTTCAATTTTTTTAGATTGCGCACTGTTCACCGAGTCAGCTCTACGGATTTTCTCTTTTTTGCTCAGAACAGAATATAAGGAATTTTTGATTGAAAATTTTCACAATGATATATCAATTTATGATCTACAACTATAATCTTTTTCAGAAGTTTTCGATACAAAAATTTGCAGATTCAATTTTTTTTGGAAAACCGGGCTACATGTAGCCCGGCCTCCATTTCGACTTTCCGCCTCAATAGTGGGTAGTAACCTATATATGGAGTCATGCAAAGTCACATTTAATAGGTTGTAGACTCATAGTGTTTTGGGATATGTGATGTTACAGTAACATATTATGTTACCACCTCTCTCTTTCTTTATTAATTACCTTACACGTTATCGTTTTTGCCTACATGGCATCTATGTTATTAGTGAAGTTACCCCCACTATGACTAGTCTTATAATTTGTCTCTATATAGTATTAATTTCCCATTTTGTCTTTGAACGGTAATTTCAATTGACAAGAGTGTGTCGTTAGTAAAATGTACTCCCTCCGTCCTAGATTATAAGACCAATCTTCAAAACTATTCAGTCCCAAAATCACCCCACTTGTAAGACCCATTTGCATTAATTCCCCTTAAACTAGTGGATGGCTTACTCTCTGCACCAATGCATGAAAGATCTGAGCTCCAATAAGAAATCATCTTGGGCCAAGATATTTGGCTAATGAGTCATACTCACTCCGTCCTAGATTATAAAACTCATCTCCAAAATCATGCAGTCCCAAAATCCCCCCACTTCTAAGACCTATTTGCATTAACTCTTCTTCAACTAGTGGATGGTTTACTCTCTCCACCAATGCATAGAAGATTTGAGCCCAATAAAAATCACCTTAGGTCAAGATATTTGGCTAATAAATTCTATAAACTAGGACGGAGTGAGTATAAACTAGGACTGAGAGAGTAATTACGGTTCATTAATTATTGGCGTTTCTTTCTTTCCTGCCTCGTTTTGCTGCGGTTTCGCCGCCTCCTGCCGGTCTATTAAAACACGGCTAGACGCAAACATCCGGCTTCGATATCTTTTGGTCTCATCGCACGGTTTTCCATGTTAATCGTCAACGAGTTACATTTCTAACGGTTGCTGAACAGTTCTGGGAATTGGGAGTACAATAAACTGGCCGGGCTCCTGATTGAGATTGGACGTAATGCACTTGATGATTGACGTATGGCCAAACAACGGCGAGATCGCGATGGATAGCTTCCCGTTTCCCTCGCGCAGAGTCAGCACACATAACGCGCGTGCATAATACACTCAGCACGATTATGTTAGTTAATTAGTTGTACCAACACTCAGCACGATTCTCCCGGATCCTAATCTTGTTTTCTGCCATCCATCAACGTACGGGAAAAAACTGGTGCGCCTGGAGGCAACCAAGTTTCCTTCAATCTAACGGGATTTCTGGAAAACGAAGGATAAGAGCATCTCTAGCGGATGCTGTAAAATTTCATACTGCAAAATCGTTTTCGGGTATATCTAAAAACAGTTTACAGTACAAGACGAAGTGATCACATAGTAGATATCCGAAAAAGCCGGTCAAAATCATTTTTCCCCACTTTTCTATTCCAATTTCAGAATTCATTTTTTTTGTTCTTCTCGCATGTATCTAACGCGGCGGCGTTGCAACATGTGGACGATCTCCAGCAGCAACATCCCTACTCCAAACGTTATGGCTCGCCACGCCGCACTACTCCAATCATTGGATTCCGGCGAGTCGGTGAAAGGGCGCCGCCCATGCTGAAAGTTACAGGATCTGGTATGGATATTTTTTCACCCAAAGCCTTACAATTGCGGTTATTTTTATAGTTTTGGCACTTTTACCGGAAATTCACTTTGGCACCCGGGTGCACCTGCACCCGGTATGCTTTTGAATTTTTAAAAATATGAAAATGCTTCAAAAAATCTGAAAAAAATTGGGCACAAACATAAGCAAGTAACGAATTTCGACAGAAAATAACAATTTTTCTGCTCTGTGCAAAAAAGACAAATTTCTGACCAAAACTGAGATTTGAAAAGTATGTTTTTTAGTCAGAAATTTGTCTTTTTTTGCACAGAGCAGAAAAATTGTTATTTTCTGTCGAAATTTTTCATGAGTGTTCGTTACTTGCGTATGTTTGTACCCAATTTTTTTCTGATTTTTTGGAAGCATTTTCATATTTTTTAAAATTCAAAAAGAATACCGGGTGCGGGTGCACCCTGGTGCCAAAACGCCTCCCTCCACTTTTACGGATCTGCTAGAGATGCTCTAGGCATGCATGTTTTAGACGTGTTATTCCTTTTCTTTGGTGTGAGATAACATGTGTGGAGTGGTATTTATATAAATAGGTGGAAGTGTGACACTATACATTTATTGATTCAACTTTAATAATAAAGAAAATAATGTATCGGAAATAGCATTTAGATACAACCAATCTGTCTTGACTTCTTGCAGTTTAGACCCTAAAAAAGTGAGAACTTAACTGGAGCCTGTGGGCCTCATGTCACGCTTGTACTTACGTCGATGTGTGTTTCTGTTGCAGCCTGTACACATCGCTATCTCTTCTATCCCATTCAATGATAGATAGGGGATGTTAGGAAATAGAATTTTTTTTACAAAATATGCTGATTTATAAAGCATATCTGCCCTTATCTTTTGTTACCTTAGTTGGTAACCAATCCCTATAATCTCGATGTAATCTGTTGGCTATTGGCCCTATATTAACACGCAAAGCATACCGAGACAAAGGTATCGCTTACCACAAATTTCTGATAAGGGACAGATGACCCAATTATTAATGGTCCTGGAAAGCATCACCTGTGCAACTACCTCAATTTCACTTGGAGATCTCTAGAAAAAAGGTCTGCTCCGCTCGTTCACAGCTCAACTAATATAATGTTGCTTTCTCGTTCCCCACATGTTCTCTGCTCGTCAAGTGCTGCCTCCTATTTCGCATGGTCCTCTTGTAGATGTCCACATGTTTACCAAGTGTCGCAACACGGATAAATTAAGATCTTTTAAACTAGATCCTATTTTGATAGGTTTTGACGAAATTTTGGTAGAAATATCTTAATAACCGTTTGTCCAAATTACAAACCATTTCCACTTTTTTGCAACTCGTATCAAGATATTCCAACCGTGATCCGATTTTGATAGGTTTTGACAAAATGTTTTTTGTACTTCCAAAACTAATACGCTTGTACGTAAGATTTCAGTGTAGTTGTACTTCTGGTTTCTGTTACTTATATTTTCGGATTCCATTTTGTACTTCATGTGTGGATTTTGACGCCTTTTTCGGTTAGTGTACTTTTGGACGTCGGTTTTTAGTGTACTTGTACTTTGTACTTCGGGTTACAGTATTTTTATAATTTGTGAATTTTGTACTTTGTGATTTTTGTCCTTGGAAAATCTTGTACTTTAACCTACATTGTACTTTTACTTAGGGTTTCAGTTTTTTTGTACTTTGGTTTTTTGTACTTCGGGATTTGGTATTTCGGGTTTTAACGTACTTGTATGTTGGGTTTCAGTATTTTTATACTTTGGGTTTTTGTATTTTTGTAATTTTAGATTTTATACTTCGAGTTTCAATATTTTTGTACTTCAGATTTCAGTGTTCATGTTCTTTGAATTTTTTTTATTTTGGGATTTCTTCTACTTTGAGATTCTGTACTTTGATTTTCAGTGTGCTTGTAGTTATACTTCAGGGATTTGTACTTCTTGAAATTTTGTATTTGATGAATTTTTATACTTCATATTTCGGAAATTTTGTACGTCATTTTTTTTTGTTCTTTTCTTTGAAATCATAGGAGAGAAACGAAACATGTCTAAGAAACAAAGCATACAGTATGCTCTGATACCAACTTGTAATGCCCCGACCCCAGAACTATACGGTGAAGATTTGTGCAACAGACATAGCTATCACGTAGAGAGATCAAGACTTGTGGAACAACTGGCACATCACAGACTCTACGACACAAAGTTCATATACCAACTCATATATAAGAAAGGTACAAGTAGCATACCAGGGGTCACAGACCCATCATCACATCAAGCGGAAGCAAATTATGTTGTCTAACAACAAGATCCAAAATATGGCCTAAGAGGCCTGCATATAAACATCCCAGCCAGCTTGTTCCACGACGTCCCAAGCTGTCACCTAGGAACCCCGGACTACTAGTCGACGTCCACGAAGAACCCACCTAGCTGCTCAGTGTCGTCCTCCTCTGAAATACAAATTTAAAGGCAGCAAAGAGAGAGTGAGTACGATGTACTCGTAAGTTTAGTAGGGCGATATAGGCCCGATGCTGACGGAGGCTCTAAAGCTGTATATGTAGCTATTTTTGCATAAAGCTAATTTTCATAAACAAGATATAAATGACACTTGGCACCGTCTACTCAGAATATTTTCCATAAAAGGGGTAAGAGAATAACATTTCATCTCCGGTTCTTGTCGAACCTACTTGTAGCCATAACCATCTCTCATCTCCACCAAAGGCACTCCCTCGAATCACCCTCGAGGAAATGAACCTTTATCACAAGTTGATTATGCAACCTTTAGCTGCCATATCAATTAGGTTAATGTTCTCTATGAGCTAATCCACCTTTCCCAAGAGTTTGTCCATAACCGCGGACACGGCTTTTCGAAAAGATTTACCCTGCAGGGGTGTACTATTTTACCCATTGGTACCGTCCGGCTCACCTAATTGGCCCTCTTCCGGGGTAGGCCGGCGAGCGGGCGCGGTTAAACCTTTACCTCGCGTGAGACTATCCAAGAGTCATCTGTGGCCACAGGGCAAGTTTACCCAGCCTATTTCAGCCCCTGCCCCATCACCACGTCCTAAACACAAATCCTCATCAACATTTCCTTTTCCACTCCCACGCAAATGGAAAACCGAACTAGAGGACCCTTAGATACGCCCGCACAAGTTATTCAGTTAGTAAGGCGCCCGTACACCCACCAATGGCAGCATGCTCGGTTCTTGGTTCTAACTAAAAGCACTCTCCTCCTAGGTGGCAAGAATGAGGCAAAACACCATCACCGATGGCAACTCATCCAAGCCTTTTAGCAAATTAATTATCCACCACAAGTAACCATCATGTCCGAACATTCCACCACCATCCATAATAATGGAATTAAATCACCGGACAAAAATATATCTTAGCTAAGCACGGCTAAGCATCACTAAGCATCTATATATACAATAATTATCTTTGTATCCGGTCAACACATCAACCCTAGAGTTCATAGGTGGGGAAGCAGGTGATGGTTCGGGGAAAAACATGCAATCATAGGATTCTCTAATATTGATCAAAAGAGACATTTGAATCGCATGCAATATTATGGTGGATAAAATAAGTTTATAAAAAGCAATAGGATGCTAGATGTCAAGAAGGTTAGGTTATCTCTTGCCTTGCTGCCTGGGCGTGTAGTATTGCTCGTCGGGGTAGGTAGCGTTAACCTCGACTCCAGAATCTATCGATACCCAAAAAATAACACAAAGAACAAATAAATCACACGAGGACAAGTGCAATGCTCAATCACATGATGACATGTCAATTTCATGCAAGGATTCCATATATAGATTTAATAGCAAAATTAAATGGGGAGCCAAATAATTAGTGCAATTATTTGGAAACAACCCCATATTTATCTTAGTGACCACATTCTTTATAAATTATTTAAATTATTAGAGTAATGGTTCAAATATGCATGAACATGACATGGTTAAAAAAAAGTTTCATTCTTCTGATCATTTTGGTACCTTATTTGTAATTTTCGGAGCACCGATGAATAAATAGCGAATTAAATAATTAATTGAATTTTAATTCTTTTCATCAAATTATGAATATCATCAAATACATATTGGTGATCATGAGGTGATGTTAACATGGTCTGATAGCATTTGGCATGTTGATCACATTGGTATCTTATTCACAAAATTTTTTTAGTGATTATTTCTCAAGTCATGAATTTCCCAAAATTGGAATTAAATCTACCATTTTAATAATTTTAAATAAACAGCAATTTAAAAGATTCATTATTACATGGAAATAGAACTAACAATTAGATGTTGTTTTCCTGAACATTTTGAGATCTTAATTGCAATTTTTGGATCAAAATTCATAAAGTTATGGATTTTCTAAATTTCATTTATATTCTGCCATTTTTGTATTTATTAAAATAAAGGAAATTTATTTTGTCCAAATAATTCTACCAAGGGCACTAACAGATAGATATTTTCTTCCTGAGCATTTTGGTATATTATTAGCATTTTTCCGATTTGTGGTTCAAAAGTTATGCAATTTCAAAGTTGGAATTCATTTTCTGCCATTTATTTAAATTCCAGAAAACGGCCGAACCGTTTTGTACCCGGCCGTGGGCTAGCCGGCGTCGCTGACCACCCGGGCCCAGGCCACGCTGGCGTCCACCTGGCGAGGCGGCCCACGGGCGGTTTGACCCGGGCGCGGGGACGCCACGACCGGCATCACGCAGCGGTGACCGGCGGCACGGCCATGCACCGTGCCGTCGCATGCGTGCGCGAGGGAGCCCGAGAGGGGACGCGTTCGACTCGTCTCGCTATGGGGGGTCAGGAACGGGGATGTCCCACGGGACCGCGAGCTCACCCTCGTTGTGTGCGAAGCGACGCCGGGGTCGGAGGTGGAGCACAGCGGCGGCGCGAGCTCGTCGGAGGCGCATCGGTGTCGGGGAAGAAACTTCTCGGCAGCGTCGATTGCGGGCTCATCACGTCGATTCCTTGCACTGTGAGGTGGAGGAAGAGGAGGCGGAGGCTCTGGTGGTCTGCGATCTGCTCGGGGCGGCCTCTATCAACGGCGAGCTTCCTCGGCGGTGGTGGCCATGGTTTCGGTGCCGAGGAAGGAAATGGAGAGGAAGAGAGAGGAGAGCAAGCGAGCAGGTGGTGCGGTGGTGGTGTGAGGGTTCTTCTCCGCCGAGGGAGCTTCTTTATAGCAGTTGGGGGGGCTCGGGAGAGGGAGCACGGGCGGCGCCCATGTCGATCCTGTCGGGGACATCACGGCGTGCTGAAGCGGCCTGTCTGGTCGTCTCCGGTCGAGGAGGGGCACGGATGCGGCGTCCCGGGGTGCTGCGGGTGCAGGAGGTGTGGGAGGGGGCAGGGGAGCACAGGAACGTGCGGCACGGCGCCCTGCCGGAGAAGACACGGCTACAAGAGGAAGAGGAGGCTGACAGGTAGGTCCCACCCGTCAGGGTTTTATTCTTTTTCCAATTTATTTAATTCCAGTAGGGTTTAGGCAATTATTTCAGGCCCTTAAGTATTTTTAAAAATTCTGGAAAAATTCACAGAGCCAAGATAATATAATTGGAACCAGCCATAAAATTTGCAGCCCATTTGAAAAATATTTTATGTGTAATTTATTTTGGAATTGCTCACAGGCAATTTAGGCCTTTATTTAATTATTTGAAATTGGCAATTGCATTAATTTTTGCAACCAACATATTTGAAGTTGTTAGAACTTCCTGAACAAATATGAATTTCAATTTGGATTGTGTTTGTTCAATAATATTCATCAACCTTGGATTAATAATTAAAGCCAAAGTATTATTTCATGTGAAGCAATTTAAATATGGATGCCATGATGCAATCATGAAAAAGCAAAAGTGAAAATTTGGCCCATATTTTAGGGTACCAAACTGGGGCTGTTATAATTGTAGGTGTACACACGTAAAAAGAACTAGCTGGACGAGAGAAGTGGAAGAAGAGCATGGGACCCCTAGGTGTCACGCTCCCGCTGGCCGCTCCAGAGCATCGCAGAGGTTTATTAAAACCTGATGCATAGCCAACAAGTTCGTGTACGCAATGGAATTAGTCCAAGTTTATGGAAACAGAAAGAAAATGTAGGCGATAGTTCTGAAGTTGGATTTCAGTTGGCAGTGTTTGGATGCTTAGAATTGGACTCTGAATTGGGGAATCTGGAAGTGAGGGCCCAATTCTACCGTTTGGTTGTCTTTGGTATTCGTCCGTCGAATTGTAGTCCAATTCCGAGCCCACCCCCGCACCAGCCTAACTTACCCCTTCGCGAATTCAGACCTCAGCACCTCCGTATTCATCTCTGAATTGGAGCAGCGCTTCGCTCCGTCCCGAACAGGCCAGCTCACGCGAGAGGAGCTCCTCCCGGCGGCGCCGCCAGTAAACTCCGCCGCCCCGCCACCTGTCCCCGCCGTCCAGACGAGCGCCGCCGCAACTACACGACCGGCCCCGACCATCCCCGCGGTCCACAGCCTCTTCTTCCTCTGCCACCGGCGCGGTCCCGGCTACCTCCGCCTCCCCGTCATCCTGCACGGCTCCGCCGCCTTCCCCTGTGGCCGGCAGGAGGCTGCGCATCTCCGGCCTCCCCCGCACCAGCTCGGCACCCCGACACCACGACACGGACATCCCCCTCGCCTTCGTTGCTCCACCCGCGCCGCCGGCAGCCCCATGCGGCCGCAGCTCCAGCCCTTCCCCCTGTCCCGCCGCGGATCTCGTGCATCCCTCGCCGGCAGTCTGGCGCTTCTCCCTGCCCGCCGCCGTCAGAAGAATCTCGGGCTCGCCGGCCGGTGGTCTTCTCCCCTTGCCCCATTTGCACTTCGATTTTGCAGATTTGGTGGAGAAGAAGAAGTGCTGATTCAAATTGAAATTTTGCAATTCCACACAATGTGCATCCAAACAAGATTTAGAATTCCATTGATCTTTTGATTGTATAGCTGAATACCACGCACATCCAAACAACATTTGTGGTATTGAATTGAATTGGTTGATTTGGTTTTCCATTGCCAATTCAATTCAGAGCCCAATTCATTGCAACCAAACACAGCAGGGTTTTGATACCGTTTCATGGGATGGTTTGACCAAACTATGGAAATAAGGTGTTTCAATAACAGATCGATCTTATGAGTTAAGATGGTTCTTCTACTTGCATATACTGCCTTTGTTGAATGAGGAACATTTGATGGGGTTATCGATGCGTGGGTCGGATGGTTTGATCAGGTCGCGTAACAGGATTATTAATTTTGTTACAAGAGCCCAAATAGATATATTCAATAAAAATCAACTCGTGACAACGCTTGGACATAGTAGCTAGTATATCTAATAGATATACCATGTTCTATTTACAGAGCTTTCTATAAATACGATTTGTCAATAAGAGCAGAGTTGTGGCAATCTAGCAGGTATCCAAAATTGTACGCAAAATTGTACTATCATATTATACATTAAAGAGTTGCTTAGAGACAAGCAATCTAACGTATTGTATCTCAAGTGTTATACCTACGCCGACGGGAAAACCGTCAGCACAATTGGTTCCCAGTATTTTTTTGGTTGTTTGGTGTCATCCCTTCAATTTAAAATGGCGTCAGGTCACAGATTCAAATATATAATTGTGAATTCATCGTATGCATATAAAAACCATCATCAAAACTCCATACATATCACATATAATGATCAAATCTCTATGCATCATCAACATATATGAACATATCAAATCTCCATACATAGCACAAAATATCGAAATATGTCACAAAGCACGACAAGATCACATGGTGCGTATCTAACACGGGTACAACAGTTGGGTCATCATCTAGGTCGAGGCATTGGAAGAACCAGCTCGATGAAGACATGCAGCAGCTGCAGCCATGGGTCATCATCAAGGTCGAGGAAGGGGTTCTCGCATGCCTCTCGGCTCTCGGTCAAGGCAATGGGGAGGACCGATCAGGAGGGCACATGGCGTGGCTACGACAATGGTCGCCATCCGGTGTCCACGCCGGCAAGAGCTCCGTGGTAGTCGCCACTCGTCGTGAAATGATATTTATAGAAATAATATGAAAAAACTCACTTCGGCAACATTGCTTCCCATACCAATACACCTATGTGCCAAATATGGGCACATTATCACAAACTATTCCACGGGAATGGTAATATCTTGGTCGTTGACTTGAAACCTATACATGTTTATAGATGATAGACCTTCTTGTGAAGTATTTGTGAAATATTTCTTTGGAAAGTTTTTCGAAAATCAAGGTTACCATTTTTCCTATCAACTAGTACACATAGGTGGACTCCATACCAAAGGATTTCATTTTTTGAGGTTTTCTTTATTTTCTTTGAGTTTTTTTAAAAAAATGGACCAAATGGCCGGCATGGTTATTCGTTGAAAGAGGTCGAAATTTTTAAATCTGTGAATGGTTTTATGAAATAATCACTACTTGTGTAACTTAAAATTATTTTTGGAAATTTTTCAGAGCAAACTATCACACACTTGTAGTGCAAATTTGAATTACTTTCGGAAAATCGGCATAAAGTCATTTAAATATGCGAAATTAGGTAGAAATCAAGAAAATTCCTAATAATTTGGTATTATCCATCAAATATGGACTACTTTGTGTGAAAATTGGATGTGTGCCATTTTGCATCATATTTTTTGTACCTGCTTAACAAAAAAGTCATTTTTTGCACTTAGTAAATGGAAGTGGGAAAAAGGGGAAAAGAGCAAAGCCGACGGCATTACCGTCGGCATAGCTCTGACGGAGATATGCTGACGGTAAAGCCGTCGGCTTTACTCTGACGCTGTCGACACGCCGTTTCAGAGGCTCGTAAGTGCCATGTGAAGGGTACCTATGACGACGGCCATTATGATCCGACGGCGACCGTCGGCTTAGCCCCATGTACATCGACGGCATCTTTGTGCCAACGGTGGCCATCGGCATAGCTCCAGGTACGCCGACGGCCGAGCTATGCCGACGGTTATTTTCTGGCCGTCGGCGTCCCTCTGTTGTGCCGACGGTCCCGACATTTCATCGTCGGCGTAGCTTCTGGCCGTTAGCATAGCAGCTAATTCCCGTAGTGACAGAACATTATAGTTCCAAAAAAATACGATTGATCGTAGATTGGCTACAGTACCTTGTGAGGAGGAGAACCAATCACCCAAAACGAAGCTTGCATGTTAACGATTTTGAAAGCAATTATGTTTTTTATAATATAGTTGACCGGTACTCGGTATCAACTACCCCTAAAGAAAAAATTAATGACCAGCAGAAAGGGCAAGCAATTGTCTCCTATATATATGACACACCGCGCGCCCTCTACTGCAAATCAATCAACCACACATGATTGTAGCCAGTTGGACTCAAAAACGAAACTCCAAGACTATCAACAAGCAAGCGATCGAAGAGGATGGAGGCAGGAGACGCTACCATGCGAAAGCGGACACTGTCGGTCCGTACGACGGCCATGGAAGGGCGGCCGGCGGCAGACGACGGCGAGGTGCTCGGGGAGCCGGTCAGCCCGTCGGCTAGGCTTGTTGACGATTTGTTCATCGTTGCCGTCATCGGCCTCGGATCGCCCGTGAACCTCTCCGCCTTCCGCGAAGGCATCGGGGCTAGGATGGCATGCCACCCGCGGTTCCACAGTATCCAGGTACATGCCTGGTCCAGGTTTCCATCTCTCATATATCATGCATCATCGGCTTCTTGCATTTGATCGCAAACAGCTAGTCAGTTTTCATCTGTTTCGGCCTTTCCATGCATATGCATGCATCCATGGTTAGGCATGCATGCATGATCAGATCAACCCCTCACGGCCCATAACCAGCTTGGGTATTAGGGTTAGTTAATTACATAGCTAATTAATTAATGAACCGGCTACTAGCCCATATGGTAAGATACGAACTGGCAGTATTTGTACATGCGTATCTGAACATGGATATATATATATATGGTACTTCGTCTATAGTGTGAAGGAAAATGGTTCTATACTCCCCAGTGTATGTACTCCCACATTTAATATACCAGAGATGAATCGAATATACCTCCGCTTGTATTACAAGGCCCACGGACATTTCAAGACGAACTTTGACCAAAAATATCTTGATTATATTCGACATAATTAGTATCGTTGCATTTATATTGAAAAACACTTTCAATAATCTTTATATCTTTGAAGTAATATTTGGTCAAAGAAAACACACGTGAAACGAGGGCACCTTATTTATTGGAATGGAGGGAGTACGTCTTTATCATTTTTCTTATACTTCATTATAAAATACTAGATACCTCAAAGTGAGTAGTGTGAAAATTTTAATTTGGATCTACATACTTTATATTATTTGCACTTTTCTGTACGTAAAAATGATATATATTAAAACTAAGGACTCGGGTGATCTTTTTTCCATGCAACTTGAAGTATGTTAGAATAATTAACGAGGTATATAAAAAATAGTAAAGGGTATAGTACTCTCGTATATGAGGTATATCGAATATGTGATTACGTACACACAGGAGTATATAAAAGGAGTTCATATAAATATTTGTGAGTATTGTCAAAACGTAGAGAAACGCGCGCATGCTTTCCAACTAAATCACAAACGCCTGATTAGAGAAAACCGGGAAAGCTGAGTAATATACATACAGCCTAATAAAACAGAAAACGGAATTTCTATATATACGTAGAACGTTCTGAAAACGTAGGTTCTTACGCGCTTGCTGGCATCGGATTTAACAGCGACGTCCACGATCTATAGTGCGCTACTGTAACTTACTAGCTGCTGATCGTGGGCGGTTCTTGTCCCTCTCCGGGAGGCGGACTCTCCGTCAAGAGACCAATCGGGTGAAGAAGGCTTCCGCCTCGGACAAATCGATCGCGTGACCAACAACCTGCAGGTGGTGTAGGCGGCCGTCGGGACGTACGTGCTGCTGGATCGAGGTGGACGCCGTCGAGCTTCACTTCGCGGGCTTGTCAAATTCGTGGACATGTTGTTGCAGCGTCGTACGCATGAGCTACGTCGCCTCCGCTAAGTGCTCGGTTAGCACTCTGCACTCTATGTTACAAGTGATAGCAAAACAACGATGAAATTAAGCAAGATCAAACCAACGGGGGACACGAGATTTTAACGTGGAAAACCCTTCCAACAAGGAAGAGAAAAACCACGGGCGCCAGCCAGCAATACTTCACTATTTCGGGGTGAGGTTACAAACGCGCCGGGATTTACAATATGTGGCTTATCTCCGGCGGCGGCTTACAAGACGTATTTATAGTGGTCCTGACCTAAACTAGGTCGGCAACAATAGGTGTCCTGGTCGGTTACAACTCGTACCGTACCGCGGGGGCAGCGCCCCCGCACCCCCGGCAGTCCCGCTTCGCTTCGGCCCAAGCCTACCGGCGACGGGCCTCGCTTCGCTCCGTCGTTAGCCTTCTCACTTATAGAAACGGATTTGGATCACCATAAAATAACACTCTAGCCATCCCGTGTATCATTAGTGTGCCTGCACGTTCTGTTCGATAGAATGCCAATGAGCTTTATCTTCTCCTGTGTAGTGCTTCTTTTGTTGATCGAGATCCCAAGCAATATGTGTTACCTATAAGAAAATTGTACACCATTTTCTTAGGACATGAAGATGTGCAAGCAGGTGATCCCCACTGATTCCTCTATAGCCTATCTAGTGTTGTAGTAGGATTTTTTATGGGGGTACTCTATGCTAAAAATAGGGTGAAATGTTTTAATCTTATTTGGTGATTTTCGTCGTATGTGTGCTCTCAGAAAATAAATTACCAAAGTGTTGAGAAAATAGTTATCATCATCTTAATGATGTATATACCAAGGTGAATAGTATGATAACTTGTACACTATCGGGTGATAAATTATCTGCTTGAAAAAGGCGGAAAAAGATTGCAAATGACATATTCTTTTGAAACTGGTAACTTCATCTGATTAGCGCGATAAGTTACACACTACAGGTTGATAACTTTAACAAGAAAAAAAAGTTTCCGAAACATATCAACATGGGATCTATTTCTAAAGATCTCGCCGCGGTCGGTTTAGTGGTGAAAATGGATCTTAAATAAGGTTTGTTATTTGAGCGATAAAACTTTTTGAATTTTTGAAATAGGGAGGAATGTTCATGACATCAGCATTTTTGTAATTTACTGCATGCATACACTATATGAAGCAAATTCGGTAGAAACCACGAGCGAACGTGAGGATAGGGATTAGTTTGGTACCTAACCTTAAATATATAACGTTCTACACATAGTCGTGTCCGACAGAAAAATACCGGAGAACCCGCTACTTCGAATCCTACTCGGTTGAAACTTGAAACTGTTGTTAAAGAGCACACTCGAGGGAAACCGAGTTATAAAAAATAGTTCTCACAAAATAACATACATGTCGAAATTCATTGGTTACTTGTTCTGGGTGACTGGGTTTTTTTTACCCTTTTGTAAAAATCACTTCTTACTAATCAATAAATTTAGCAGTGCTAACATTCAATTTTTTTTTTGATTCCGCACATCCTTTACTAAAATCCAAGATCTACCACTGCTCATGTACTGTACGTGCAGGCGACGGACAAGCACGGCATCCTACGGTGGGTGCCGACCCCGTTGAGCATGGACTACCACGTCTTCTGCCCGGCGTTGGACATGGCGGCCGTGGCAGCTAACCCAGACCAAGCCGTGGAGGACTACGTGGCGTCGCTCTACGGCCGGTCCATGGACCCTTCCCGGCCGCTCTGGGACTTCCACCTGCTCGACTTCCCGACATCCGAGGCCACCTCCACCGCCGTGATGCGAGTGCACCACTCCCTCGGCGACGGCATCTCGCTCATCACGCTCCTGCTGGCGTGCACGCGTAGCAGCCGCCGACCCGACCAGGCTGCCGGCCATGCCGCCGCCGCCCAAACGTACGGGTGCTATATACGCACGCCCACGGCCGCCGGCCTCGCGCGGCGCGCTGGCCTTCGCATGCTGGGTTTGGTCCTTCGTCCTGCTCGCATGGCACACGGTGGTGGATGTCGCCACCTTCCTCGCCACCATACTGTTCCTCAAAGATACGCGTACGCTGTTCACGGCGACGGATCATCACCGCAAGCGCGTCGTGCACCGGAGCCTTAGCCTTGTAGACGTCAAAGCCGTCAAAGAGGCCATGAACTGCGTAAGCGAGCTAGCTATACTCTTTCAGTATTTTCCCCCATCTTATATGGAAAAATTCCGTTTGACAGATTTTTTTCTCCATGTTTGCACGTGTACACACTACACAGACGGTTAATGACGTGTTAGTTGGAGTCACTGACGCTGCCCTATCACGATATTATTACCGGAAGTCAGGTATTAAATTATTAATTGGCAAGGGTTCAATAGGAGTATTAGTTTTAGTTTTAATTATTCTCATGCTTCATTTGAAACTTTGAACAAGGGTTTCCTGTTCCTCTTCCTCCCCCGTTTTAGGTGACACCGGAACAGCCGGTAACAAAATCCGTTTGCGGTCAATCCTTCCCGTCAATTTGCGGCCAACTACAAGCCTGCACGTAAGAACTTGAAACACAGGAAAAAAAAAAGGTTGAGAGTTGAGACTAATTCCCTTCTCACTCGTACTATGATCGAGCAGGCATGTTTAAAGATGATAGAGTCTGGCCAAGGGAGTGACGTCAAGTGGGGAAATGAGATTGGCTTCATCCTCCTTCCACTAAGCATAGCCATGCACACTGACCCACTCGACTACGTTCGCAAGGCTAAGACTACTCTTGATCGAAAGAAGAGCTCATTTGAAGTGGCATTCACACATCTAGCTGCAGAAGTGTTCTTCAAGCTTTTTGGACCTAAGGTACATTTGCTCCTTTTATCTGCTTCCCCAAATGATCTCGAAACTATGGGTCGCTACCTAGTGATGTATCTGGCAAATATTTGTACTGGTACAACTATAATTGCATGACGAGCCTGAAGTGAGAGTGCAACGGTGGCCGGCAGGAGTGACGAATGGTACAGTCACATGCGGCACTATCTTTAGTACTCTACAACGGTGTGTGATTGCATCATTTAGATCATACGACGTGGTAGTAGTCTAATTACCATGAGCCGTACTACTATTCTGACCGCGACATCAGCTAATTTATCTATGATGGCCACCATCAAGCTCGGTAAAGACCTCACAACTCAAATGCAACTTGCAAATTTGCGGTTGGTCACGACAACAACCTAGGTGTCAGAAACGGCGGCACAATGGCAGGAAATGCCGCAACAATTTGACATATCGTCGGCCTGTGTGCACACACGGCCCACTACGGGGTAGATAGACCCGGTCTCATAGGAATATCTTCCCTCATGGACCAATATGGATTCTAATGGATTTTAACATGTGAATCAAAACAGGCAGGTGCTGCTATCTTCAGTCGTATGATCTCCCATACTACCACGTCGATCTCGAACACTGTTGGCCCAGTTGAACAGGTGGAGTTATGTGGGCACCCGTTTGTTTACATTGCCCCTACCACCTATGTACCAGAAGAAGTAAGTCCTCAAAACTATATGTGTGCACCAGAACTACATTTTATTATAATTACCTGGTATATTGAGTGTCACTGATGACCCATGTTTAATTTACTCGAACAAGTAATTAATCTGCCTGAAGCAGAATCGTAACTAGTAAGTGAAATGTTGATGAACAACCTAAATGTTTGATTATTTTTCTCTGTTTACTTGTGTAGGCCATTGTCGTGAATTATCAAAGTTACGTCAACACCGTCCGAATAGTATTATCGGTGGACGAGGCACAGTTCACAGATTGTCATCACCTTCTGGACGACTTTGCTGATTCCCTTGAGCGTATTACGGATGCAGCTATGAGCCTTGAAAAGCATAACCAATTGGCATAAGGGCGTTGTTGTGTGCATAAAGACAATCCCAGTTCAATCTATCTAAAGTTCTACTATCATAATTTACTTGCAATAGCATGTACAGCCTATATATCTAATAGATCTCAGGTGTTGTATCTAAAGTGATTGTTGTTACTATGTTTGTCGATTTAAAAGCACAGTTTCAATTGTTACGATCAAAGAGGTATCTAAGCTTGTACGCAAAATTATACTATCATAATATATACCTTATGGATTTGCTAAACATCAGTCTCCATTATTTTCCTTATGTCTCAGGCGATGTCACATCCCAAGTTTTGTAACTTGGATGATTACGAACAAAGTGCTAAATATTGAAAAACACAAAAACTTTTTCTCACCCGTTTATGTTATTGGTTTTCATTTGCCTTCCTTGATAATTGACTCGTGTGCTTAGGGTTTTTCAACCCAAAAACTTGTGTGTGTGGTACGAACACTTGTAACCAGAATGTTGGAGGAGGATTTAGTTGGATGTAACCAAAAATTAATATAAAAACTTTAAACTTATCATCTCTCCTGTTAAATCAAATGTTTTCAAAACAATAAATTAATAAAAAGTAGAAACAAGATTAATAATATATACCATCTCATTTCCCATTAAAAAAATTTCAAATGTATTTTAATAATACTTTTGTCTATTTGTAAAATAACAAAAAAATATGAAATCAATATTTTATATGAATTAATTTCTCCAAAAATTTCGAGAAAATTCTCAAACCTTCAAAATACTATTTTTCAAGTTTCCTAAAAAAATTCAGTTGGTCATATTAAAATATTTCAAATAAATTTGAACAAGCACTTTACACATATTGTCAAAACACCACCAAACTGGAAAATTTTGAGACACCAAAATTATTGGAGATGCACCTCTATTTGCCCTTTCAACTGGGTCGATTGGCCAGGAAAAATGCATGGTAAAAACTTTTTTTTTAACCCCAAATTATCTTCAACCCCCAACCGCAAAATCTTGTGAGAGAACCCCAAGGCATGTAGCCGGTATCCAGCCACTCTCCCGAACTCACCTGACAACCCTAGGGCAAGCTCCCTCTCTTCCCTTTGCATGGTTGCCCCCGTGTGCGGTTTTGATAATTAATGACAATCTCTATGGACTAATGTTTTTATTGAGCTATATTTGTAGGAGTGTCTATTTGCGTTGCTTGATCTCCATTTGTTGGAGTCAAGCCTAAGGGAAGAAAAGTATGTGTTGATCAAGGCTTTGTGCGTGGTGATCGACACCCAAGTCCAAGTGAAGATATGCCGAACGGGGCTTCTCCCATCTTGGTGTATGGGGGAGCAACTTGTGAATCTTCACCAAGCGAAGCACAATCAAGAAAGGTGGTGCGTCTTGAGGAGATGAAGATCGTCTTCATTAACCTCAAGTGGATTATTGCGCAAGGCAAAGGTATCATCTTGATAGGGTTTCTATTTTACCGGTCTCATGATGTTTAGTGAGAGACTGGGTTATAGGATAGATAGCCGTACTATCAAGAGGGGCTCTCGACCGAGTATCTTGTGCGTATCGTTCGTGGAGAGCTCAAACCTTTGCATCCTTGCATCCTTGAAATCATCTTTCACTGGTAGAAAAAGGGTCATCAGTCCCGGGTCGTGGTGGCCTTTTGTTGCGAATTGGCATCCGGGACTGCCAATCCGGGACTAAAGGTCCCTAGCACCAGTCCCGGGTCGCTACGGCCCAGGACTAGAGGCGGCCACGTGGGTGCGGCACACGGCTCGCAGGCTAGGGAGCGCTAGTCCCGGGCCTTAATACCACCCGGGACAGAGAAGGCTAGTTTTTTCATTTTTTCTTATTTTCTTATTTTTCCCATTTCATTTCTGTTTTTCAATTAGGGTTTAAGGTTTACATATTATTCTACGCTCTACTATATACACAGTACACGTTGACGCATATATAATTAATATTCGATTCTTCCGCGAGCATATACAATCATACCGAAATTGTTCTAGGACAATATATATATTAATTGTTCCGGAGACAGTACATTACATGCATGGAGATCACATATATTATTCCGGGACTAAAGTTGAAGCAATCATACATTAGGGCGATAGTGAATTAGTTCCTCGTCTGAAAGATAATGTTCTCCCTTTTCATGGATGATCTCCTTCAAGAAAAATCCCGCCAATTCCTCTTGAATAACCCGTACGCGCCGTTCTGGTTCCAGCCACTCCCGCAACTCGTGATGACCAACCGATCTCCGCTCTGTGGTTAGCTCGCGAATGAACTCGCAAACGTAGAAACCACATAAGCTAGTCCCTTGTGGCTGCTGTGGAGTATTTATCACCCTTTTAAATTGTAGCTTCTCTTTGAATGGACCATTTACTGCCTTTATGAATTTTTTCCAACACCTGCTTTGGCAATGAAAATGAACAAAACAAGTTATTAATTACTTGATACCAGGAAATTAACGAACGATAGAGCTCAATATATGACATTACCTCTGGAGCATATGTTGCATGTTGCTCCACAACGAAAGGCTCCAATTCAATGAGTCCTGGAATTCAACTATGGAGTTGTCAACTTGAATGTCTAGCAGAATCCAGTGGCCACTGCGGACGTAGCAGACATGCATAACTCATCAATATTAGGCTTAACATCGAGAAAGGTCAAATAAAAATTTGTACAAGACGGAAACACTCACTTGAAGGCGTAAGGAAATAATATTTCCGAGCACTCAGCTTGCTTGATTAAAAAGGTGGTCAGGTCAGCCTCCACGTCCTCGGGGTGATCTAGTAACATCTTTTCATTAATGATAGTTGGATCAATGAACCCAACCTCGAACATTCTAGCTCTTTTGCATTCAAGCATCTTCATTCTGCATAGTTAATAGCGTACAAAAGGATATATACTCAGATAATATAATACAGTCATGAACGAGCTGATAGAGACTTAAATAGGAAAATAGATGACTTACAGACAATAGACACCCATGATAGATTTGTCGAGCTCACGCTTATTGTATAACTGAAACAGTTCAGTCATTTGAACGCATATAAAGTATTCTTGAAGTGATGCTGTTCTTTAATCGGTAGCGTAAGAAGTCTTTCGCGTCGTTCTTTAATGTGTGCAGCATGTACCAGTTGCGCAGCATTCGCATATTTGTTGGTAGATGCCTGAGCTCGTCCTCATTCTCCAACATAGGCTTCCCTTTCACATATTGATATGCCGGCTTTGTATCTGGATGTTCATAGCCTAAAAGTTGACCAATAGTCATATGTTGTTCTTCAGCCATTTTCTTGGCATGCGATAAAGTGATACCAAGTTCTGTAGCAGCAGCTATGGCTCTGGGGTCCAGGTCCTTATCCATAGCAGTTTGGAATTCCTTATTGATATCAACTTTGAGCGGGGAGACTGTTTGTTTTTTCTGCTGCCGAGCTGGGCAATTTGCCTCCCGCATTTTGCATCTCTTTTGTTCTTCAGCTGCTCACGTGCCTGCTTTCGAAGTTCACGATCATAGTCATTTGGCAGATTCATCGATATTTGGGATGGATGGTTAAGCATGTCCGTAGCCCACTTTACCTGCTTTGGATCATATACCTGCTTGGCTCGGGCTTTTGGTTCAAACAATTTCTTGTTGTGGGCAGCCACCATCGCCTCGTTTTCCTCATGAGTCAAGCCATAGGTCCTCTCTTGGGAGGATAACTTGGGATCTCGACTATCTTGGGACCTTTCTGCTTCTTTTGAGTATGGCGCGGGAGAGCGGAGGCATCAATGAACCGTTCCTTATGAGCATGGGGGGGCGGGGGAGTGTTGCATGGAGGAGGACTTGTACGTCGACGGCCATGGGTGGAGGCCGCTGGACTTGGTGGTCGACGGCCATGGGGGGAGGCCGCTGGACTTGGTGGTCGACGGCCATGGGAGGAGGCCACTGGACTTGGTGGTCGACAGTCATGGGTGGAGGCCGCTGGACTTGGAGGCAGTCTCGGAGACGTCGGTGGCCTTGGCGCCGAGCCTGGAAACTTGATATACATCTTTTCCATAGAATGATCTGGTGCTTGACATCTCCCAGTTTTTTATCGCCTTCCGGTGTAGCGATGTCAATCTCTAGTTCCTCATAACCCCTCCAGTAGGTCATCCACCGAGACACGAGCATAGCCACGTGGAATGGGATTCCCATGGTGGAGTGATTCAGCTGTACAAGGTAAAGCAGTGGCGGTAGCCACCTTGATGGTCAGGTTCATCATTGGCTGATATAGCTCACATGGTGTCATCTCTCTCACATCATCCACGGGGTAGTGAGGCGCCAGTATCGGTGCAACATCCTGCAGTTGATCATCAACCTGGACCTCCGTGGAGGCCACGCTGCTTCTCCGCTGGCTATTCTCCAATAATGGAAAATCTTCATGCGACTGATGAGATCGTTGGCTAAGTGCTTCTACTACCTTCTTCACCCCAGCTAGTTCATTTTCTAACTTTCCGAGGCGGTCTGCTTCCCGGTCCTTTCGTCTCTTACGGCTTCTGTAACTATCAGCGCATTCGGGAAACGCTTCCTTCCACGGAATACCGCCTCTGCCTCGTGCCCGTCCACCTTTTTCATTGTTCCCGAGGGCACGCGACAGGACGTCTTTCTCTCTATCGGGTCGGAACAATCCTTTTTGAGCATCTTCCATTGCATTAATAATATCTTTGGTGGGTTGTACAATTTGCCCTTGAAAAACGCACTCACCTGTTTCTAGATCCAACTTTCCCCCATGCGCATACCACCATAACTTTGCCCTCTCGTCCCATCCATCTGTACCTACAGGGATCCCTCTGCTCCTCAAGTCGGCCTCGATAGCTTCCCACTTAGGCATGGCAGTCTTGTAGCCACCTGGCCCCAATCTATGGTGGTATATCTTCTTCTCAGCATTCAGCTTATTTTTTGCAGACCTTGCCTTGGCTTGAGGAGAATTCTTGTACTCTACAAAAGCGGGCCACTGTTCTCGCAATCCCTCATATTTTCCTTTCCAATCTGGAGTTTTCCCTACCGCGACATAATTACTGTATAATTCATTCTTGTGGCGGCGGAATAGTTCGGCCATCTTCGATAGAGCAAAATGCTTGACTCTCTCTCTTCTCTCACGCCCACCCGGAACTGGGGTAGTACCATCTGCCTCAAATTCTTCATACTCTGGAGGTAGAATGAAATGTGATATGAGCTTCTCCAAAGGTTATTTTTGATTTCATCGTTGACATAACTAGTGAATTCCGGCCCTGCTTTCTTTGGCTTATTCCATTCTTGGAAGGTGATCGCAACGTGGTCCCTAACAAGGACTCCGCATTGACTTACGAACATCCTCCCGTTGTCTTCTGGATGAGTCGGTTTTCCAGTAACATCGTCTACTACATCGATGGTGAACCTTTGATTCGGATCCAACGTTTTGTTCCAGCCTCGAGTTTTTTGCTTAGGGTTCGAGGTCTTCGATCCGGAGGGCTAAAATAGAAGAAAGAGTGATTAATATATATATATATATATATATATATATATATATGGATCAAATATCTTTTTTCTTGTACAAGAGGCTTTATATATATCTATGCACACCTCGCCGGTTGTTATCGAGGGGTCAATATCGTTGTTTGTCTGCACTTCATCTTCCTCCTCTCCATCACCGGATGGATTCAAAAATGACGATATCTCGGCTTCGTCCACCTGGTCGAGCCGTTGTTCTAGCTCTCCATCAGGAAAATTTTCGTCTTCTTCAAAACCACGACATTGCCCTCTTATAATGTTCAAAATCCGGGCATTGCCCTCGTCGTGGGTCGATAGAAATTCAGGTTCATCTCCGCCACCGTGGGAGTTGTGATCCATCTACATTTATAAAAGGACATATATAATTACTTCTCTAATAAATTTTCTAACACAATTTCTAACTAAAAACCTTAGCACCAATTTTTCTAACTATAACTTTACTCCACTTTTTATAACTATAATTTCTAACACCAATATGTTTCTAACTAAATATAAATTATATGTTCTAACTATAATTTCTAACACCAATATGTTTTTAATGCAATCTGCTTGTGCAGGCAAGACCTGGCGGTGGCGGTGGCCGGAGACGAGATCGAGGGAGGCCGGAGACGAGCTCGAGGGCTCCCGGAGACGAGGGACGGCGGCGGTGGGCTCCCGAGGTCGAGATCACGCGGCGGCCGGAGACGAGGGAGGGGGACGGCGGTGGCCCCTCACCGACGAGGGAGGGGGCTCCCGGAGACGAGGGACGGCGGCGGTGGGCTCCCGAGGTCGAGGGGGATCATGCGGCGGCCGGAGACGAGGGAGGGGGACGGCAGTGGCCCCTCACCGACGAGGGAGGGCGGCGTGATGGAGGCGGCGGCGCAATGGAGGTCATGCGAAAATTGGGCAGCACCTCCCCTGTATTCTCTCGTCTGGATCGCCTTTGCTCGGGAAACGACGAAGGCGTCGAGTTCATATACAAAGTAGTAATCAGTCCCGGGTCGTGGCACCACCCGGGACTGCATAGCCTTTAGTCGCGGGTCGTAACATGACCCGGGACTGGAGGTGAATTTTCGCGGCTGAAATGTTTCGCGCGCTCTCCAGACATACATTCCCGGGTTGTGTTACGACCCGGGACTGATTACTACTTTGTATATGAACTGTACCATTTTTAATTTAAAAATGCACTCAAATAAATAAGAATTTTCAGAAATGCATAACTTTTATTTTAAATATTCAATTAATACAAATGATATGTCTATTATTATCAGAAAAAAATAATGAATATGAATATATCATCCTTACACCTGTTTAAATGATATATGAACTGTGCCATTTTCAATTTAAAAATGCACTCAAATAAATAAGAATTTTTAGAAATGCATAACTTTTATTTTAAATATTTAATTAATACAAATGATATGTCTATTATTATCAGAAAAAAATAATGAATATGAATATATCATCCTTTCACCTGTTTGAATGATGTATGAACTGTGCCATTTTGGTATGCGTGCCTTATCGTGACTGTCAGTTCACGTGGAGGGCATTTAGTCCCGGTTCGTTGCAAACCGGGACTGAAGGAAACAGCTGATCAGTGTGCACACCATCCAACGGCTCACAAGCGCTCGAAAGAAACACAAAGTTGATCCAACGGCTCAGAAGCGCTCGAAGGAAACACACGATCCTTGTGATTCTTCCCACCATTTCTCACTATATATATGTATGCTTGGTTGCCATTGTCATAGCACATCTGAACTCATATCTGCAACTCTCTCCCATGGCTTCCACCGAACCCACTCTAACCGTCCCTGAGGTGGAGGAGCTTTGCACCTCGAACTACCCCTGCCCGCCCGACTACCGCGTCCCCGCCGGCTAGTGGCTGAGCGCCGGAGGCGTGCCGGTCCCTCCTACCCCTCTAGGTAGGGCCCGTCGGGCGGCCATCACGAACCACTACAACTTCGTGCTCACGCCAGAGCAGCGGAGGGATCCCCTCTGGAATCCCGACAACCGCCCGACTTGGGACGCCTTCTTCATCAATCGGCGTGAGAGGGCGCTCGCCCTGTACGAGGGGGACGGTCCGCCTCCTCCGAACTTCAACGAGGCCGGTCGTCGGCTGTGGTGGGGCGGCCGGACTCTCCAGGGCGTCATGAACTACATCACGAGGGGCGATAACCCCCGCCTGGGCTACCCTCAGGTTCAGTCCAGGCATCCTCCCCCATCGAGGTTCGCGCCGCGAGCGCCGTCGGATGACAGCAGCGACGACGACGGGGACTACGAGTACATGTATTATACGCCTAGGCAGGAGTATGACTAAACCTGGTTCGTCTATGTACCATAGATTGTTGAGACGTTAGGTCAAATGTGGTTCGCGTCTATGTACCCTAGATTGTTGAGACGTTAGGCCAAATGTGGTTCGTCTCTATGTACCCTAGATTGTTGAGATGTTAAGGTAGTCTATGTATCCTAGATTGTTGAGATGTTAAGGTAGTCTATGTATCCTAGATTGTTGAGATGTTAGGTCAAATGTGGTTCTCGTCTATGTACCCTAGATTGTTGAGATGTTGAATCGTTGGATCGTAAGCACACGGATCGTGTGTTTCCTTCGAGCTCTTGTGAGTCGTTGGATCAGAAGCACACGGATCGTGTGTTTCTTTAGAGCACCTGGAAACCGTGTGCATTTGATAAAAAGTTTAATATATTAATTATTACACATCACCAACAACATCCCTATCTAGTGTTCACTTGTTTCTTCGTGTGTGTCCCTTTCTTCTCATTGCGCCGTAGCCATGGACAATCTTCATCATTTAACACGATGCTTGGGTCAGTTTTCACTTTGAATGGTGGGATTTCATGAAACTTCTCATAATCTTCTGACATGTCTGTCTTGTCCTCCACTCCCACGATGTTTCTTTTCCCGGGAAGAACTATATGACGCTTTGGCTCACCGTCGACTGATGTATTTTTTTCCTTATTTTTCCTTTTTCTCGGTTTGGTAGACATGTCCTTCACATAAAAAACCTGGGCCACATCATTGGCTAGAACGAATGGTTCGTCTCTGTACCCAAGATTGTTAAGATCCACTGTTGTCATCCCGTACAGATTGTCTACCTTTACCCCATCGTCAGCCAGGTTGACCCATTTGCAACGAAACAAGGGGACCTTAAAAGTAGGTCCATAGTCAAGTTCCCATATCTCCTCTACGAAACCATAATATGTGGTTTTTGACCCATCGATGTTTGTTGCATCAAAGCGGACACCACTATTTTGGTTGGTGCTCTTTTTATCTTGGGCGATCGTGTAAAATGTATTCCCATTTATCTCGTATCCTTGGTAAGTCCATATAGTAGAAGCTGGTGACATGCACAACAATTGCAACTCATTGGATGTGTTGTTTGTGACGATATGTGCTTGCAACCAACCACCGAAATTCTTCATGTGTTGATTTCTAATCCAGTCGTCATTCTTTCCAGGGTTGTTCGAGCGTAGACTTCTCTTGTGTTCCTCGATATACGGAGCCGCCAAGGTGGAATTCTGTATAACTGTGTAATGTGCTTCAGTGTGAGAATGTCCGTCATCACAAGTTATTGATTTCCTTCCTAGAGTGCCTTTGCCACTCAGTCTCCCCTCATGTCGTGATTGAGGAAGACCAATCGGCTTAAGACCAGGAACAAAATCAACACAAAACTCAATGACCTCCTCTGTTCCGTAGCCCTTTGAGATGCTTCCTTCTGGCCTAGCGCGGTTCCGGACATATTTCTTTAAGACTCCCATGAACCTCTCAAAGGGGAACATATTGTGTAGAAATACAGGACCGAGAATGGAGATCTCTTCAACTAGGTGAACCAGGACATGCGTCATAATATCGAAAAAGGATGGTGGGAACACCAACTCAAAACTGACAAGACATTGGACCACATCATTCTGTAACCATGGCAGATCTTCAGGATTGATTACCTTCTGAGAGATTGCATTGAGAAATGCACATAGCTTCACAATGGGTACTCGAACATTTTCCGGTAGAAGCCCCCTCAATGCAATCGGAAGCAACTGCGTCATAATCACGTGGCAGTCATGAGACTTTAGGTTTTGGAACTTTCTCTCTGCCATATTTATTATTCCCTTTATATTTGACGAGTAGCCAGACGGGACCTTGATAGTGCTTAGGCATTCAAAAAGATTTTCTTCTCTGCTAGGGTAAGAGCGTAGCTGACAGGACCTTGAAACCGTTCTGGATGCCGGTGTTGGGGTTATGCCGAACAGGGGTCCTCACAGAGAAGATTAGAAGCCAGCAGACCCGGGTGGCCCAAAGTGGTGGTAAGCCGAATCCGGCTTACCGGGCGTCCCAGTATGCTGAAGCACGGGAGGCCCATCCGGCTAAGGGGAAGACTCTAGAAGCCGGCCGCGTTGCAGAAAACTTAGCCCACAAGGCAAGCCCCAAGCCGGGTTAGAGTAGGACTCAGTTCTTAGTCGGTTAGGTTTCCTCCTGTAAGCCCAGGGTCTGGACGCCTTTATAAGCCGGCCCCTGGGACGCCTAAGGGCACGAACAATCTCAACCTCAATCCACTGTAACTCGGCGATATTGCCATATAGTGAATTATAGCAGCACGTAGGATCTCGCCACCGACGTGAGATCCGAAGCTGGGTAAACTCATGTCTATGGAGCCGGAATCCCCAACTCCAAAACCCCTCTCTCTACCTAGCTCGATGGCACCCCTGCCGCGGCTAGATTCAACAATACCACGACAGTTGGCGGCCACCGTGGGGCAGGAGACCTATGGGGTTTCGATCTGTCCAGGAGCTGCAGGCGGAGTCGGCGATACCATCGCGGTCGGCATGGTGAGCTACTTCGACGAATCAGGAGCCGGCCACGTCTTCAACGATGGCCTCTGGACGCCGGCAAAGGAGGATCCCGCTGGTTGGTCCACTATCTCCATCGGCGGCTTCGACATCTTCGTCGGCTTCACCGCCCAGGCTTTGGACGATCTCGGTTTCACATCGAGTTTGCCCACCACCCACCCCTACAACATTGAAGACGGATCGGATCTGGACTCTGAGGAGCTAGCTGATCTGGATCTAGCATTTGATGCTGACGATGAGGACTCCGAAGATGACGCAACCTCGGAGGCAGCGCCGGGTTACCACTTCGTCGGCATGGCTGGAGAATCCGGCTCAAACGAGTCGACGACATTACCTGAGTCAATCCTCCCTGCCTTGCAGATGGAGGCAGATTCAGAAGCCGGATCAGTGGACACCGCTCCTATGGAGCAAGACCCTGAATCCGAAGGAGAATCCGACGATTTCAGTCGGAAGGTTGCGTCCTGCTTGGGACGCCCTGTCGAGGTTTTGATGGGAAACATCTCGGATCCTAATGCCGACCCCAACACCTCGAAAACCGCCAATGGCGAAGAAAAAACTCCGCAAGCCGGAAATCTCAAGGTGGATTTCGTACCACCACTGGCTCCATCAAAGGGGGCAGACAGAAGGCCGGCCGGAGGAGACGACATTGACGGCGACGCGGCACAGAGGGAACACGAAAGAAAGATGGCAAGCTGCAAGCAACTGTTGACGCCACTCCCTCCAAACGCATCGCTGGACGACATTGAGAAGCGCCGCGCCCTACTTGAGGAGCAAGCCGCCCAGATAGTAGAGCGTGAAGTTGAGCTCACAAACAAGGAAACGGAGTTCATCCGAAAGCAGGGAGAAAAGGGGGCTGACGATGTCTTCCGCCCGCCTCATGATAAGAACCTGCATAAGAGGCTGGATTTCCGTAGCAAGTGGGAAGCCGACCATGTAGATTCAGTCTCGAGGAAGTACCACCACCGACGTGACCCGGTGACAAATCTGTGTTACTTCAATACCCCAGCCAAAAATATGGAGGCTGCCCAGGAGGTCATGTTTGACAAATCTCTGGATCGTGACGCTCGGCTTAAATATTCGGCTTATCTTCTGGAGGTTGCACAACAGCAGCAGAATGATTCGCAAGTCAAAACAGGGCGTCTCATTGATGATTCTCGCCTTTGCAAGTCAACCGCTAACAAGCCAATGGCTGCTGCCCCTGCCGACCCAGATGACGACCCGACCGGCTAAAGTAGTCACAACAAAGGCAGCAAGGACCCGAAGGACAAGCAGCCTAGAGGCGCGGAATCCCGGACAGGTTCTTCACGCCATCGTGAAGCCGGTCAGGAAAGGCATCGGAGCCGAGAAAGAAGGGAGGATCCTCGGACGGAAAAGGCGGCTCCACCTCATCAGGAGCGACGACGTGAAGGGGAAAATCAACCCCGAAGGGAGGGAAGCAGAGGTCATATGCCACCTCCACCGCCGCTTCCACCGCGCAAAGAGGGAGATAACACTTCCAAATACATACCCCCTCCACGACGACAAAGGACTCCAAGCCCTCCGCGTAATGCAAGCCGGGCGAGCCAAAGCCGTCACAGGGAAGAACCAAGACAAGAAAAGTCGGTTGCTAAACCGCCACCAGCCAATGATGTTCGAAGCCTAATCGAGGAGAGGAAGTCGGCCAGAGATGCCCAATACCTCGGCCCCAAGTGTTTTGGCAGAACAATCAGAGAGCAAATTCTACCTCCCACTTTGTCGAACGTAACAAAGATGGTTGAGAAGTACAGCGGTACGGCTAATCCTGAGACCTGGCTCTCAGATTATGTTAGTGCCTGCGACATATATCAAGGCAGCGCCGACTCGGCAGTGCGATTCTTGCCCCTGATGTTAACCGGGATGGCACGCATGTGGATTGAAGGCCTGCCCGAAAGGACAGTTCATATCTGGAGTGATATGAAGCGTGTTTTTATCCAACACTTCCAGGGCACATATAAGCGCCCAAAGTCGATTTTCGACTTACAGCGGTGCGTGCAGCAAAGGAACGAGTCTAGCCGTGAATTCGTCTCACGATGGAGTGAAATCAAGAATGCTTGCGAAGGCGTCTCAGAAACTCAGGCGATCCACGCCTTCAAGCAATCTCTGAGGAAGGGGACGACTTTCCGCTTCATGATCTACAGCGACGAGTCGGAAACTTTGGGGGGCTTGCTCGCTTGTGCAAACAAGTACGCCGCTGCTGATGATGACAACAGGGAGGATGCCGAAAACCGTCGACGCGAGTCCGGGAAAAAGAAGGTTGAAGATCAAGCCGGCCCTTCTCATGAGGTCGCCACCGCCTTTGGAAAGGGTGGTTCAAGCAATGGCAAATGGCAAGGCAAGAAGCCGGCAAATAACCAATCATCCCGGCCACCAGCGGTGAAGTATGACGACATCAAACACAACCCCTGTGTCCATCATCTAAGGCCAGATGGGACAAGTTCCCACACGCTCCAGCAATGTCACATCAATCGAGACATCGCTAAAGACCCCAAGGCCGGCAAGTCAAGGAACAAGCGCAAGTCCAAGAAAGACGACAAAGAGAAGGAAGAAGCTGCTTCAGAATCGGATGACGCCGCCTCCAAAGAAAAAGGCAGCAAATTCCCTAAGCATGCCGAAAGTCTCATTGTCAACCTGGCCACAGATTCTTCACGTAAAGAAAGGCGGCCTGGCGAGAAAACGCTACGGTGCCTGCAGTTCCTCAATATCTGGATTGGTCCGACACACCCATTACATGGGATCGCAGCGATCACCCAGACAGAGTTCCTGCAAAACGCACCAACGCCTTAGTCGTCAGCCCAATAGTCGACAAGTACAAGTTGACAAAGGTTCTCATGGATGGCGGCAGCAGTATCAACATACTTTACGCCGCAACATTAAGGAGGATGCGTAATTCCGAGTCACAACTCACCCACAGCAATGTGAAGTTTCATGGGATTGTACCAGGACGACAAGCTTCCTCGATGGGGCAAATTACCCTGAAGGTCACCTTTGGTGAAGCCGATAATTTTCGGACTGAGGACGTCTCTTTTGAGGTGGTTCCCTTCAGAAGTGCATATCATGCAATCTTCGGACGTCCGGCTTTCGCCAAGTTTATGGCTAGGCCCTGCTATATCTACAGCATGCTGAAAATGCCGGGACCCAATGGCGTCATCACATGTAAGGGAGACTTCAAGAAAGCCAAGGAATGCGAGGCCTCCAATGCCGTCCATGCTGAACAAGCAATCTGCAGGGAAGAGTTGGAGGACCTCAAGAAAACAATTGGTCCCGATGAGATGCCGGCAACTGAAAAGCCGTCCTCTAAAGTCGACTCAAGCTTCAAGCCAAAGGATGACACCAAGAAAATCAAGCTCTCAAAGGAGGATCCGACAAAGGAGGCCATCATCGGCACCGGTCTCGACGACAAATAGGAAGGCGAGCTCGTCAGGTTTCTCCGTGAGAACCGGGACATATTTGCCTGGTCACCATCTGACATGCCAGGTGTCCCGAGGAAATTTGCCGAGCACTCCCTAAAAGTCAACAAGGACGCAAAGCGGTCAAGCAAGGCCTTCGTCGGCTCGGAACTGAGAAGTGCAAGGCGGTTGGAAAGGAGATCCTAAGGCTCACAGCCGCTAAATTCATTCGTGAAGTTGTCCACACTGATTGGTTGGCAAATCCCGTGCTAGTCCCAAAGAAGAACACATCGGAGCTGCGTATGTGCATTGATTTCACCGGCTTAAACAAAGCCTGCCCTAAGGATCCGTTCGCTTTACCGCGCATCGATCAGGTCATTGATTCAACTGCCGGCTCAGAGATGCTATGTTTTCTGGACGCTTATTCGGGTTACCATCAGATAAAGATGAAAGAGTCAGATCAAATCAAGACATCCTTCACTACGCCATATGGAAATTATTGCTATGTCACAATGCCGTTCGGCTTAAAGAATGCCGGTGCTACTTACCAAAGGTGTATGCAGCGGCGTCTGGACAAGCAGATTGGACGCAATGTTCACGTCTATGTTGACGACATTGCTGTCATGTCGAAGAAGCGTGGCGATCTCATCGCCGATCTGTCGGAAACCTTTGCAAACCTAAGGGAGTACCAGATGAAGCTTAATCCGGCAAAATGCGTCTTCGGTGTACCCGCAGGCAAGCTTCTGGGCTTCATTTTTTCCCAAAGGGGAATTGAAGTTAACCCGGAAAAGATAAAGGCGATTCAGAATATCGAGAAGCCGACTTGTCTGAAGGACATACAGCGGCTTACGGGTTCCGCTGCGGCTGTCAGCCATTTCATTAGCCGGCTTGGAGATAAAGCTTTGCCTCTGTACAAACTTCTCAAAAAGTCGGATAATTTCGTCTGGACAGAGGAAGCAGAGGCAGCCTTAGCTCAGCTGAAGTATACATTGTCACATGCTCCAATCTTGGTGGCTCCTAGAGAAAAAGAGCCTCTTTTGCTCTGTTTGTCGGCCACAAACTTTGTTATCAGTGCCGTCATTGTAGTTGAGCGCCTGGAAGAGGGAAAGCAATGGCTGGATCAGCGCCCCGTCTATTTTATTAGCGAGGTATTCTCAGATTCGAAGCAGCGCTATCCCCACTACCAGAAGTTAGCCTATGGCGTATTCTTTGCCGCCAGGAAACTGCGTCATTACTTCCATGATCACACAGTCACGGTGGTCAGCAAGGCTCCGTTAAGGGAAATCATCAACAATGCCGACGCAACGGGTCGAGTCGCCAAATGGGGCATCGAATTAGCAGCTTTCGACATCCAGTACAAGCCGAGGACCGCCTTCAAATCTCAGGTCTTAGCCGACTTTGTTGCAGATTGGACAGAGGCGATGGAAAGCACACCTTTGCTGGATTCTCAGTACTGGATAATGCACTTCGATGGCTCGAAGATGAAGGAAGGCTCGGGGGCTGGAGTAGTTCTAAAATCGCCTAAAGGTGATAAGCTCAACTATGTTCTCCGAATCCACTTCAACGCCACCAACAATGTAGCAGAGTATGAGGCTCTCCTTCATGGTCTTCACATGGCTAAGGAATTGGGAGTGCAGCGCATCCTCTGCTATGGCGACTCTGATCTGGTTGTGCAGCAACTTGATGGTTGTTGGGACACAAAGAGTCCCACAATGGCGGAATACAGAAGAACAGTCGACGAATTCGGCCGATGCTTTGCCGGCTTAGAGGTTCGACATATCTCCCGAGATGACAATGAAGCTGCTGATGCCTTGGCTATAATAGGATCCAAGAAGAAGGCAGTGCCACCAGACGTATTCCTCCATCACCTTCACAAGCCGTCCATCAAAGGCGGTGATGAAGATTACCCTTTGTCGGCGGAATCAGTTCAGGTGTGCTTGGTGATCCCAGATTGGACCACACCCTACATTGATTTCTTGGTTAATAAGAAACTGCCCAAGGACGACGAGGTGCTAAGCCGTCAAATTGAGCGTCGAGCAAAGGCGTACACGATTATTAACGGGCAACTCTACAAGATGAGCACTTCCGGCATCTTTCAAGGATGCGTCTCTCCAGAGGAAGGACGGCAAATCTTAGAAGAAATCCACTCCGGCGAATGTGGGCATCACGTGGCGGCAAAGGCGTTAGTCGCCAAGGCATTCCGGCACGGATTCTTCTGGCTGACGGCTAAAGAGGATGCTATCAACATCGTCAAGACTTGTGAAGGATGTCAGCGCTACGCAAAGCAGGTTCACTTGCCGGCTCAGGAGCTCCGAACGATCCCTATCACTTGGCCGTTCGCGGTCTGGGGGCTCGACATGGTGGGACCCTTTAAGACGGCGAGAGGAGGCTTAACCCACCTGTTGGTGGCGGCGACAAATTCACGAAGTGGGTGGAGGCAAAGCCCATCAAGAAACTCGACGGATCAACGACAACAAAGTTCATCGTCGAGATTACAACTCGATTCGGCATACCGAAATAGCATTATCACTGACAATGGCACAAACTTTGCCGTCGGTGAGCTAGCGAAGTTCTGTAGCCGATCAAAGATCCGACTCGATGTGGCATCGGTGGCACACCCACAATCCAATGGACAGGTAGAGCGCGCTAACGGCATTATTCTGCAGGGTATTAAGCCGAGGCTTTGAAACTCCTTTGCATCGAGCAGTCGGCACTTGGGTTGAGGAATTGCCGGCAGTCCTATGGAGTATTCGTACTACCACCAATAGGTCAACCGGCTTCACCCCGTTCTTCCTGGTATATGGTGCAGAAGCGGTGCTCCCATCCGACATGATCCACTATTCGCCTAGAGTCGTAGCCTACATCGAAGAAGACGCAGAAGAAGCACGCAAAGACGGCTTAGATATCCTCGAAGAAGAAAGGGAGTTAGCTCTCCAAAGATCCGCCATCTATCAACAAGATCTACGTCGCTATCAGAGCCGTAGAGTGCGGAATCGATCTTTTCGAGAAGGCGACTCTTAGTGTTGCGGATTTGTGCAAAGCGGCAGCACAAATTATCCCGCCTTGGGAAGGGCCTTTCGTTATCAGCAAAGTGCTGAAAAACGGGTCATATTATCTCCTCGACTTAAGGGCATTCAAAGAAAGATCCCAGGAGAAAGGTCGCAAGAGGGAAAAGGCATGTAGATGACGACTTAGATGAGACGAAACGTCCGTGGAATATCGCTCAGCTACGTCCTTTTTACACTTAGCTATTCTATTGTAACCATGTCAATGTGATCATAAATAAAAATTGGTTTATCTCATGTCGAAATCGAGAATCTGTACCATCCTTTATTCCCTATGATCTTATTGTTAGTCTGTTTACCCGAAATTGCCTGTGTTGCTTTTGTTGGTAAACTCTTTCATGTTGAATCCGCCTTAAGGTGATGAAAAATCAACGTTTTGCCAAATTAATGTTTGTCTGCTAGCTTTTTGTGCCGGGTTGCTCCAAAGCGTTTCGGCACCTAAAGCGGCACTTGTTCTGAGTCTAAACAGATTGGTCATTGCGTACCCTGTTGCTCAGCGAGTTAGCTTCGCCATAGGTTTGCCGGCGCTTAAAGGCTAAGGCGTCAAGGCCAGATTTAACTGAGGCATAAAAGCAAGTTTGCAAAATATAAAGCTGATTAACGTACAGCAAAAGGCTAAGTTAGTTATAGACATATACATTGTTTGGACGGCTTTACATGTTGCCCATTACATTTTCAGGATAGCCGGCTCAACGAGCAAGTTCGGCTCAGGACGATTTCTCCACCGCCTCAGTATCTTCATCTGATTGGACAGGAGTTGGCGGACACGGCATTTCCTTGAAGATGGTGGTCAAGGAGACCATGTTGGCAATCTTGCTGGCATAACCGGAGACGGACCGAAGGATCTTCTTGCGATCTTGCTCGTCTAGCGGCGTGCCGTCCTCCTTTTCAAGAGGGAAGCCGGATGCCACTCGCCACGCTTCTGCCTCCGGGTAATGTGCCATCATCAAGCCCAAAGCC